>VNWX01002623.1:0-11713 GCA_009869905.1 Ceratophysella communis | reverse complement strand
AACTGCATACCAAAATATGAAATACTGATGACTGACAAGTATGTTCAAAATTTGTCATCGCTTTCATGTGTCATGCATAAACTTAATAAATTCTCGTCATTTTCATTTTCCTATTCTGTCACCAGTCAGCGGTAAATAAATATGACAATGAAGCGCATGAATTGAATACTATTCTTGTTTCCACAGAGCACGAACAATGGAGAAATGATGTGTCTACGTCCACGATACGAGCAACGTGTTTACGGACCTCTTCATCTCTTCTCTGTTCCGGTCACGCGATAACTGTCACTAATTTTTGACCGGTTTTATATCTTACGTACGGGAGGAACTTTCCGTCGAGGAATACTGAACGTTTTGGTAGTCTGTAGTCCGCAGTACGCCGGTAGCTGACTGGGACTTATTTGTTACCAGCTCATAGTTTATCCAAGAAAAACCTGCTGACAGTTAAAAACCATCAGTGATCCTCAGGAAGATGGCCCAGTGTTCACTTTCCGCACGTGAACTCATGAGCGAGACATACAATCCGCGAGTTGCCGTTCTCGCTTCTCCCGCAGCTCAAACACTCTGCGGAAAGAACAATCTCAAGTTTACTCAGCTCATTCATCCATTCTCATCCCTTACCACTTCCCGTAAGCTAAGAATCAATATTCTATCTTATTTAATTCAAGCACTGGGCGTTGTGAATGCAGTCGTGTTAATTACCTCTTAATTTTTCGCAATAGTGTCCTGGTTAGAACCTGCCGGAGTGCAAATCTCACCTAGGAATCTTCGGATTACTCCCGTTGACATTGCCTCTTGGAAACCACCCGAGCATGATGTGCAGAAGAATCGCAAAGTACTCCAGAATACAGTTGCTCAATGCCTTCCTCCACTTTACTCTTTAGATTCAACTGAAACGCAGAGCGATGAGAACGAAAGCGGAGATGCTGGGCATCCAGGATTTAAGTTGCACAAATTGGGGCGGGCAGGCCTAAGTAAGGAGTACTTGGTCAACGTACCCGCATCCACGCCATGGTTCGAATCCTGGAGAGAAACATTTCTGAAGCTTCACTCGGAGCAGCAGGGCGGCCATCACGAATTTATGAGTCACTTTATTGCGTGTATATTAGTCATCTCCTCGTCAGAAGCAAAAGGTTCAGAAGATCTGGCGAGTATAATCGGAAAGCTGAGCAAACTTCAACAGCAGCACCAAACTGAGTGGCCAAATGCATGGATGCTTCAGTCCGTTCTTAAATTCTATTTAATTCTGCATGATAACGAGAATCAAGATTTAACAAGGTAATTCATTATGAACTTGATCTTGATGACTGATGACTGATGACGCTGTAGCGGTCACAGTATTTCTGAGTTTGAATTAAAATTCTGCTTCTATTTAACAGTGCGGAAACGATATACCAGAACTTACGGACAATGTATGGCGGCAATTTCTGCTACATGCTGAGAATGAACAGTGGAAAATCAGATTCTAATGCAAATAACCCTCTCATTCCTGATCCCTGGACTTACTTTATAAATCAAGAAAATTCTTACGTGAGTTCAGGTCATAATTTAAATGAGCATTTACTTTTCATGGCATGCTAAGTTTTCATTTTTCCTTTTTTTACTTTTGCAGAGTACTGATATGTCAGGAGACATTTATGATACTTCTTCTACCTTAATGAATGTTGATGTAACGGTGAATACTGATTTGCTGCACCCGCTGAGTCCAAGGGACGAATTTCCACCGCTAATATCTGCGGAAAATGGGACTATAATGCCCGCATCGTCAATTTTTCTCAATGATAGAAAACCTTCATTGATACGTGGCCAGTTTATGACTCCCGAAGATTTGCAGAATATTCAAGTCACAATTAATGAATTCTTGGGAAAGGCAGCTCTACCGTATGTGGAGAGACAGACACGCTTACTTCACGAAACGGTAAGCCGTTGATCCTAAAATTACATGGTGCTATTGGATTTTGAGATTGTCAATCAAGATGTCCGTTTCGGCTTTCAGATTGTCAACAGAAGGAGCATGAGCAAATCATTCTTTGGTGCTACAAAGAGACTGTTTGGATCAACGAAATCGATGGGCTCTGTTGTGTGAGTCCTTTTAAATCGCACACAACGTGCGTGTGTAGGAATTCATGTATGCAGCTTCTGTTTTTTTCTTTAGTTACGCAGCGGATTCTCCAGAAATGATAACTCGTAAGCTGGCGGACTTGTATTTCCTATTTGGTCACTATTCAGGGGCTTACCAATTCTACCATCAGTTGAAGAAGGATTTTCAAGCAGATCAAGCCTGGGTACATTACGCATCTACCTTGGAAATGGCGGCTTTGTCTCATTTCATGATGACCCAGGCGGAATCACCCCTAATTGGAGCTCGGTCGTTTCCTATTCATTACGTCACTGAGGCCATTCGCGTTTATATAGATAATTGCCGGTAGGAATCGCGTATAGCTTATTAGTTTGCCATACATTCTTGCAGTGTCTGCAAATGCAAATGAAGCTCCGCTAATACAATAATAATTTATTCTCCAGAATGACAGATGCAGCAATTCGCTGTGCTATTCTATGCTGTGAATGTTTAAAACAAATGGACAACTACGGAGAAGCCGCTGCAGTTCTTATTCGAATGACCTCAGAAGAATGTGACCTTAGATCGGCTCTAATGCTTGAGCAAGCAGCTTATGCATTCTTGCAACTTAACTCTCCCCGTAAATACGCCCTACATAGTGTGCTAGCTGGTGAGCTGATCTAATTCAAAAATTGAACAGGACGCACAAAATGTTCACCAATTTTTAATTCACAACTTTGCTTTAATTACAGGTCACAGGTTCGCGAAAGCTGGCTTGCGAACACATTCATTAAATTGTTATCTTCAAGCGCTTCAGGTCTACGCCGGTCGTGGATGGAGATACGCTGAAGACCATGTCCGGTTCACAATAGCGATGCATCAATACTCCCTTCAGCTGTATGCAGGCCTGGCTAAGCATATGAAATCACTTCTAATTTGTCCAACACCGCAGCCTCCTTCACAAATTGAAAGCTTTTATAAAGAATTCCTAACCATCATGACGGTATGACCTTTTACTTTTGCAATTTATTAGCTTACCATGCTTTGTTATTAATTGAAAATTGAAATATCAACATAGAAGCTGTACGAAGAAGGAGATACATCGCACGAACTCTTCATCCCTACCATACTTAGTTCGCAAATCCGAGTTAGAATCGGGAATACAGGATTGCAAGTTGGTGAACTGAGTGAATCGCCTTCATCGGAGGATCTTAAGTCGTCACAGTAAGCGTATTTTTAATTTCTAGACTGTGGTTAGAGAAGCTCGTAAGACATTTCCTGAACACTTCATGGATTATACAGTTGGGACACATTGGAGGAACAAGTTGTCAAGGAATGCGTCGACAATTCTGTGATAAAATTCAAACCATCAAAGCTCCTGTTTGAAGGGGGAACTGATAATACAATTCACCCTTCAGTGCCTTGTAACGGTAAGGCACACAACGAATTATTCTAATTTGATACATAATAAAATAATAACACTAACAGCTCTCTACTAACAACGCATTTGGTTTATCAAACCCAGAATCTTTTTATGTCGAGATACCACTTGAGAATCCACTCTCCATTCAACTCTCACTTCAGAACATAGGGCTTAAGTTTGAGCCTGGAGGCTCGGTTTCTTGTACCTTAGTGAATGAGCTTATTCTGGAACCGGGACAATCTAAACTGGTATGTGTAATTGATAAAACGAAGCTATCGACAGTGACCTTAACTTAATGTGATTTAAAACTATGGTATTTTGTTTCAGATACGGTTCTGTGTACAGAGTTCGAAGAGAGGGCGAATAATCTACGAGCGGTTATTTTATGAATTGAAGCTTGGTTCACTTTGTGTGCCATTTGAACAGAAACTTGAACTCAAAGGACCTAGACTCAATACTTCGAAGGCTGAAAGATGTGGAAAGTTATATGCCAAAGATTTACGCAATGAAATATACGTGATAGAACAGATGCCTTTGCTTGAGGTTTGTCTTGTCGATTTCATGGTATCATTCAAAGCTAATCAATCACAACAGTATAAAATATTTATTACCTGTCTCGTTTTGTTTATCAGGCCGAAGTGGAGCAGCTGCCTCCAACATTGTTTCAAACTCAGTCAGTACATTTTAAGATTAATCTACGGGACAAGTCGCGTAGCTGTGATGAATGGAGAAGAATAACTAGAGTTATTATAGCTAGTGAGAATATGAAGGACTTTCTGGAAATTAGTGGAGCTGATTCCAAAGCGTTAGTTGTTGAAGAGCCGACGAAGAATTACTGCCCAGTCAAACTAAATTTAGACGGCTCAAATCCCCTGATCACTGTTCCTTGTGTTTACAAAGCACCGCAACAGGGTGACGTTGCTCAGTTAAAATTGTTAATTGTGTATCAAGTCTCCAAGAGGACAGACGACTCCCCCTCCCATGCCTCGCACTCCTCTACAAGAACGATGTGGGAACCTCTGCATCGAGCAATTAAAATTTCTGTAACAATTCCGATCCTCCCTTGTCTCAGGCTAGAATACTCTCTGCTGAAACCAGTGAATTCTCGCACCTACCTAGGACTTCTCAAAGTTCAAAATTTAACGCAGGTAAGCTATTCTCATTCTATTCTAAAAAAAATTATTTACTAAAATGAAATAGCGCTCACCAAGTTTTATAATTAACGATTCATAATACAGACCGGCCGCTTGGAACTATCGAAAATTCGATTTCATCCCTCCAAGCTCGTTATCGAAAACTTAACTTCATCTGCATGTCTAAATGAGATGGACCCTTTGGACACTAAAATTGTTTTAAGTCCGATTGAAACGCATAACGTGGTGGTGAAGTCCAAGGAGGATACCGCAATTGAAGAAACATCCAAAGAACTTGATCAACAACTGCCATTATATCTGACAGTAGCATGGGCTTATAGTTCATCGAACGAGACGGCGAACGGAATATATAGTCTCGAAATTCGAAAGTCCCTTGCAGTTAGTCCGACGGGTTCGCCGAAATCGGATGAAGATGCTCCTTTGGTCTTTCAGTTTCACCATCCTGCACGGGCAGCTCAGGACTTCAATCAGTTTTCCTTCTACAGTTGTCCGGTGGAGCTGACCATAACTTCCAAGTGGAGCAGGCGAATCCGTTTGCAGATATCCAGAGATACTGAAGACAAGTAAGTTTCTCACGAATTATGAATCAATTTTAATAGACACCTACTTTAACCTAATATTCGCTCTATCTGTTTTGTAGGTCAGAAATCATCGGCCTCTCCCGAAATGGAAACAAGGCCTCTTCAGAAGAAGTGTACTTCGTGGGTCAAACTAAGTGGATACTGGATATCAAGGCCTTAGAAAGTCATAGACTAGTGTACAATGCTGCTATGACTCGTCCAGGAATTTATAACATAGGACCATTAGTTACAGTTACAAAATACTTGCTTGAGCCGGATCCTGCTACAGGGCAATTTATTGAGGATGAAAGCACTCGACAGACCTACAGTTTACACAGCCCTGTCATTCTTGCTCAACAATCGAATTCCTTACCGACAGACACATTCCGCAAAGGAAGTATATAACTTTCAAAGATGTACCTAATATGAAAGCTCTAATCCGAAAGTCAGTATCAGTTATTGTAGTTCAATCAAATCCTTTTCGCTTAGTGCCTTAGCTGTTATTCTTTGATTTTACCTTTCAAGATCAAGATTATTTTAAGAATGCTGTTTATATACCTCTAATAGCTTCACTCGTAGTTTCGCAGTAGTTCTCCATATATGCACTTGCACTTACATTTGCAGTGGGAACCCACCACATTTGCTGTAGCATTATTGCGTAAATACTTACGAGCTCGACTCCAGCTCTGCTAGCATATTATGCTCCTTGCTGTTTGTGGGAAAAACTCTCCTTTTTAAGCAGAGCTCCCAGAGAAAGCAATGCTAACCGGCAGTTTAGATAGTGTGCCTTTCTTTAGAATTTAGAATGGTTATTTAAAAAACTCGTTTCACAGAAATTCGTGTAAGAATTAAATACTCCTTGTTTGTCCATGTATTTTCGTTAAGTAACTGTCCTTTTTTGTCATTTCATTAGAATATAAGTTGCTCAATAAATGTAGACTATTTGCTATGGTCGATCAAAATTAAGTTCGCGTAAAATTATTTCCAAGAAAATGGCTGGGATTGGGATTAGAAAAATGCGATGCAAGTGGAGCATTCAAGAAAAAGCGAATGTTTCATTCACCGATCTACCTTTTATATTTACGAGTAAGTTTAACATTGCATGCATGAGGAGTGACGAGTATGAATCTAACTTATTTTGAGGTCACGGCCTAGTTTCTGTAGGTCTCGGTCAAGGCTGAATAGAGTGAGCATGACTGAGTTTGGTGGTGGGTGACCGGAACTGAGCTGGGGTGGGTCGTGGATTATCAGGAATTCCGATGACTTGTTTGCAGGAGTCAGAACATTGTGCAGGAAACATGCCGGATTTGCAGAGCCTCGACAGGGCTTAGTCTTTTGGTTTTCTATCGGTTAAGGAGAGTTCGTTTTTTGCCGGTGGGGCTGCTACATAATGCAGGAGGTTGTGGAGGGGTGTGGTGGTCCCCTACGACGCGAAGCAGAGGATGAGTAGCTACTGCGGCGCCGTGTCCATCTTTGAGAGTGTGAAGCTCAAGGCGCACCACCACCACCGCACCACCACCGCCGCGCCGCCACTCTGATGTACAAGGCAAGCATGTCAGCTTTATTTAGGTACTGTTGGCTATATGGAGGAGAGAGCATAGCAGAGTCCACGCACACATCCATAGCTAGCGTATTGTGAGCGTAGGAGAGAAGGTGAGTCCACAAAGCTCCCACACTTTGAGGCAGAGGGGCCGCCGAGTGAGTGAGTGTCAGGCACCAGGAGGGCATTCCTTCAAACCGCGTTCTTCATTCCAGTCGCCCGTGACGAGGTCTCCTACCTGTAAAGGTCACAGCACGTCCAGGGTCTTTTGTTTCCGTGGCAACGACGAGGCGGGGTTGGGCCGGCTACAAAACCTCGGCTCTTTACTTGCTTGCCTACAATAATCTGAACAATAATCGTTCACTAGCTCAGTCATTCGGAGTTAGGCAGCAGGAGCGAGGCAAAAAAGGAGCAGACATCCGACCGACGACCAGGAGACCGACGATGCCTATGCCCAGCCGTGCCCGGGTCTATGCCGACGTCAACTCGCACAAGGCTCGCGACTACTGGGACTACGAGTCATATGCTGTCGAATGGGGGTAAGCACCGCACCTTTCAACTTTGCCCTCTAACATCTTACAATACAATCCTAATAATTCAAGCAAAGCCAGGCCAAGCGTTTAGCGTGTGATTCTCACAGCTCGCAATTGGGGTTCGCTTACCTTACCTGCAACCTGCGCTGCAATGTTGAATGTGTTCGAATATAATTTGCACGTGTTGCGAAATAATGAATAATGTCGTATTTTATAGTGTGCTTTATGCGTTTAGCGAACTTCCTCTACCTGTGACCTGTATATTCTGTCCACTGTCAAATACTTGCTCTATGAAGTTGAAGTTTGACGTTCATTCTCTTTTCTCTCGTCATGCTCTTTTATCTACTAATCGTTTCGTTGACCTGACCGTGTTCACTTATTCACAAATATTAGTGTTAGAAGTTAAACTTTGAATTAGTTGACTAATTTGAAGCAGCAGACGTCAGTCGTCAGTCAATAACAAAAATATTTAACTAAAGATTAGAGTCGTATTACATATTACAAGCAATAACAGAAGTGTGGGGACATGGTTTGCCACGTGCTCCAGCTCCAGTCGAAGTCGAAGTTAGATTTTAGATTAGATAATATAATAGACATAAAATTATACCTGCATAATGTACTGTGTGTTGTGTGTATGTATATCACTCTAAACTCAATCTATTCATTCTAAATATATCAGATTGGATAATTAATGTACCCTGAAATTATAAATATTGCCCGACTCGGTTCACCACATTATAAATGTTAGCACTAACTAATGATTCTTTTTCTGTCGGCAGGCAACAGGATGACTATCAATTAGTTCGTAAGTTGGGTCGGGGAAAGTACAGTGAAGTTTTTGAGGCGATGAACGTTTCCAGCAATACCAAATGTGTTGTGAAAATTCTGAAACCCGTCAAGAAGAAGAAGATTAAGAGAGAGATCAAGATTCTGGAGAACCTGCGGGGTGGTACCAATATTATTACTCTGGAGGCTGTGGTGAAGGATCCCGTATCACGAACTCCTGCCCTCATCTTTGAGCATGTGAACAATACGGACTTCAAGCAGCTGTACCAAACCCTTACTGATATCGATATTCGATACTATCTCTATGAGCTCCTCAAGGTTAGGTCACTTCTTTTTATAGTTGTAATTTTTGTGCTCTTGCTAAAGGACTTATTAGTTAATTGCGCGAGAAACAATAGTAGAAACTTAGTTATTCTACTTGCAGTACTTACAAAGTAAGAATCTCTACAGTTTCACTTGAATAGGAGTATAGGAGCAACGTATTTATAATTCATGTAAATACGACGGGATACCGATACGCGCGACGCGCGACATGCTTAAACTAATAACTGTACTGCAACTTCCATCACGCACCAAACCTACTATTTCCTGTACCTTTTGTGTTGTCACTTACTCTCTTACTTAATGCTCTATGAAATATTTGCTTAGAACGAAAAGGTTGTCTTGGCCATTCTATGCTAATGATAAGCTTAATGAATATTTATCAAATTATTCTAGGCATTGGACTATTGTCATAGTCAAGGAATAATGCATCGAGATGTGAAGCCACACAATGTGATGATTGATCATGAGAATCGAAAACTTCGTCTGATTGACTGGGGACTTGCCGAGTTCTACCATCCAGGACAAGAGTATAATGTCCGCGTTGCATCTCGCTACTTCAAGGGTCCTGAGCTCCTTGTTGACTTTCAGGTGAGAGTTTTTTTTGTTCTAATTTAATCCTGATGCATTCAAGAGTCATAGTCGGCTGTCATTCTTATTTGTGTTGTTAGAGTTAGAGCTTAATATATTTAATCTTAATGCTGAATTCTGGTTGTCGATGTTTTTCAGATGTATGACTACTCTTTGGATATGTGGTCACTTGGATGTATGCTCGCCAGTATGATTTTCCGCAAAGAGCCATTTTTTCACGGTCATGACAACTACGATCAGCTCGTGAGAATTGCTAAGGTAAGTTTAAGTTTCCCCAACTGAAAGCATCAAGAGATAACGCAGTATTTATATTTCGTATTTCACATTATTATTTATCACTTGTCACTTGTATTCAGCTCAATCGTTACATATTATTTATTTACATTGATCAAACTCATGACATGATTTTATTGTTTAGGTCCTGTGGAACTGAGGAGCTGTATGAATACTTAGACAAATATCAAATCGACCTAGATCCACGTTTTAACGACATTTTAGGAAGGTAAGCATTCATCTATCATCTCACCTGTTCGTCCAATCCGTTTGCGATTACTATAGCATATTTACATTTTGCATGAAAAGGAAATACGAATTACTAACACATAACTGCACCTCTTTTATGGGAATAAGGTACATTGTCTCTTAAAATCGAATAGCCTGTGATCTTACTAATAGCATATCAAAACAATGTTTATTAGGAGTATTGATGCTTATTTGTGCGTCTTTGGTTTTTGAATTCGTGATAACAGTTCCTTTCATATGTACTTTAGTGTTCTGCCTGGGTTGGGCCAACTGCAAATGTTCCTAAGAATAAATTAACGTATAGTAGTATCATCGAGGTTCATCAAGTTATTTATAGGAAAGCTTAGTGTTTGCCTATTTCCTTTCATTTTCAGACATTCCCGAAAGCGGTGGGAACGATTTGTTCACAGTGAGAATCAGCACTTGGTCTCACAGGACGCTTTGGACTTTTTGGACAAGCTTCTCCGCTACGATCACAAGGAGAGACTTACTGCCCGAGAAGCCATGGATCATCCCTACTTTTGTGAGTCGTAGAACTGCATCCCAGCTTCGACTCGCTTGATGTAATCTCTGTTGCGTGAAATTATCACGAGCTTAATTTGTTAATTGCAGATCCAATCGTCAAGGAAGGTGGTAGTAGCTTACAACCAGTCCACAATCCAAATTTCGTCAGTGGAGATCACTAAGTCATGTCAGGATTAAACAAGTGAGTCCGTCCGAGCATGCATGTAAATTACTGACGGGGCTGTTCTTTGAATTAGAAGCAACTAATATACCAATTCCTTTTTGCTGGGGTTTCAGCATGAATTTTCTAAATCGTCTTAAATCCCTCAGGCGCAAGACCAGATTTGAATTCAACTTAATTTTGTTCACCTTGTGAAAAAAAAAACAATTCAATTTATAATTACCTTCCTATACTTCTGTAATAGAAACATGCTCCCCGACATCACCAATAAAACATGATCTACTTATTACAGTTGTGTCTTCTAAAGAAATAATTCCACTGATCTGAAGTGTAAGTTTTTAATAAAATAACTATTCTTTCCCTTTGAGAATACACTCCGTGAAAACGTTACGAAGGAGAAGGTCTGTGTTGCGTGTGTCATCTTCCGTGTGGTTTTTTTAAGTGCGAATATCGGTAGCACACCGATTCAGACTTGTGTCATTGAACAATACACCTATACCAAGTCGTGGACGAACAGTTAAGGTGTTAATTTCTTGTCCACGGCGGAGAAAAAGACTCAAACGTATTTAGAACTCAGAGTTCATTTGAAGGACAAAAATTGAGTTCAGCGTCAAGGAAGCCATCGTTGAAGCTGGGACGTACACAGCTGCACTTGCAAAAAAGTACCTTTTTCTCCTGTCTTTATAAAGTCTAATCTTATTAATTGAGTATATGAAATGACTGGGTGCCAGGGATTTATTTTGAGTTGATGCTCCGAATTCAATTCATACTATATAGTAAATAACCCTACTAAAGATTTACAACGTTCAGTTCAACCAAACGCATGAAACGGGGTTTAAAGTTGCACGTTTAAGCCAATCTCCATTAGCTATGAGATTTACCAAACCTGAAAGAATGCCAGTTTCCATATAACTTTTTTTGCACTGGTTTTCTGGTGTTTCATGGGTCGTGGTCGTGAGCTGCTAAGAAGCCCGATTTGTTCTATCGGTGATGCTTAAGTTAATTTGATTTATCATATTTACAATTATTTCTGTTGGACAGAGGTATGAATATTCGGAGCGCGTTAAGTTTATGCTATGTTTCTAGGAGTAGGTATCCATTAGTTTGAAGAGGTACTACAGATCTAGCACTACTGTACGAATATGTAAGATAGCTACACAATTATATATTACAGATACTGTTACTTGCTACTATAGTAAGGCTACTTATTTCTTCGAACTGAGCTCATCATGATTGACTCTATTTTGTACTACCTACTCCAATTCAACTTACTATAATTCATACAAATCCGGTTTCAGAGAGCCTTTCTATTATTCTTTGTTTAAAATTAAAAAAAAATGTCCATGTTTCCTTCTACATAGGCTAAGATTATGGTTAGATCAATAAAGAGAATGAGGTTTCATATTCCAAGTTTAAAACATCGTCTTCCTGTTTGAGAGAGCGCTGAGTATTTTGTGGTCATAGTTGCGAAATGCCTACAGTATAATTCTTGGCATTATAAATAACTATTGGTAGTATCGGATGTCAATGCCCACTGCG
>VNWX01002622.1:0-11715 GCA_009869905.1 Ceratophysella communis | reverse complement strand
CTGCGTTTTATTATTACCCTATAAGATGGTTCAGACAAAATGTTTACAAACTTGTAAAAAGTCGAATTTCTTCAAACGCTTCACTGTGTTCTGTAAACTCGGCGTTTTCCGCGTGCACAATTTCACATGCTCATAAAATAAATTAGGGGTAGGCAAGGCACAACCTCTCATATTTCTTCTGAACATTTAAGCACGACCTGCACCGCCGTTTAATTTTCTATTAGTATAAACCTAATTGGAATACAAAATAGAGCCCTGAATTAAATGACAACGGACATTTTGGGGTCCAGCCATGGTTTACGGTGCTTTCCACTCATCCCGCTTCTGATTAGCCTATGACGACAACTTACTTATCTTAAAACTTATGACGCTAAATAACAGATTTCATCCAAAATAAAAACTGATAGCCCAATCATTAGCCCAGGGCTCAATTTCTGAAATTGTCACCTCGAGATGGTTGGTAATATACCTAGGAAGTCCAAAAACCTCGAAGTGACTATAAAAAACGCTATAAATATGTGTAAATGGACTGTTTGCCTTGGAAAAGTGCTAGGAAGAATTAGGTAAAATATGGAGCTCGAAGTTCTAAGAAAAAAAAACGTGGCTTCCTCAGTCTCTCACTTCCCACCTGCACGCATTCCATGGGGTGGACTATCCGAACATAATCCTGAGTACAAGCTACACTAATAAATAGTTCTATCCTTCCCGATTTTTTTATGGGTAGAAGCTCCTCAGGGTGTGCTGGACAGACTTGAGGTCAGGCACCTGGTGCGGTTAGAGGTGTGACTTTGGCTTTTCTTCAGCCGCTGCTGCCCTTCCGACGTGAGCTCGGGATTAAGCCACAGATTAATAAAACAAAGGCCTTCGTAATGCAAGTTCGGAGTTCAGATGGAAAGGGGTATCACCACCGGCTTCTTTTGAGGATTTCAATTAGGGTCAGATTTCACACCAAATTAGAGGATCGAAAAGGTTCTGGATAGCTATAGAATTCTCTTCCACTAGCCACTTACTAGTATTTAGCACCATGTTGATTGTATTTAACATGAGTTGCCTGTAATGATATCAAAACTGAAAATTAGCTCAGTAAAAGCATGCAACACATTAGGTTATGAAATTTTGATTCAGACAGAGTGGAAGTGGAATGCCGTAAAATATTTGCGTTTTGCTCAGAAATGGACAGCATAGGAATTTGGAATTATGAAGAAGCCCTTTTTTCGTTATCCTCCAATCTATATCCTTCTTGAAGAGTTAAAGTTCTGACATGATCATGTCATAAATTGATTTCCAACCTTTCGAGGTTCCTTTCTTTCCACAAGCTTCAATCCATCATACTTCCCGACTTCGCTGTTGTAAAACTAAGTCGAAATGGATCGGAAAGTAAGCATTTCCACTGCGTCCATGTCTTCTCGTTCGGGTGTGGGGATCAATAAAAGTGGGAGCTCGGCAGACCACCAGCATATTAAATAATACCTTGAGATATCTTGACAGTCATTATGGAGTCTGCCACTCATCTTCAAAGCAGACCCTTCATGGACGTCTTGCAATAAATATTCCTGCGCCCCTCTATTGCTATGGCTTATTACCATTTAAAAACTGGACAAAACATATTGACAACGTAGCGCGGTTCTAGTGTGATGGATGCCCACTTCACTTACTTCAAGGCTCCCACAAACCAACACAACGTCCGGTTACCAATTTGCATTTTTACGAAATCTTCACATCCATCTCCTACTACTGGTTTACTCGAAGTAACCAGAGTTAGCAAATTGTTTTACAACTCAGATATACACGCTTAATTCCAACACGATTACGAGTAGGTACCGACTCTACTTGTACGGTCAATCACTCTCTCAGTCATGTCCTTATTCAGTACTTGTTCGTTCTAGATATGCCCAGTCCGTCATTTAGTGATTGATAAATGATAAGCGCCTCAAAGTAGCTCTGATGCCTTGATAGATATTTTATAACATGGCTAAGCAATAGCTGTGGCTGAGCTGACGGCTTGATCTTGACTTGAGTAAACAAGCTGCTAAATGCTCACCTCAGTTCACTTGTCTCTTTCAATTATGGATTTCTTGATATTGATTAGGCTCTGAATCTGGCAATCTGACATTCTCCGCTACGCTATGCCTTATTTTATTTTTACAATTTAGCCAGATTAATTGACAGTTGATCGTCAGGGCAAGGCTGTATGCTGTATTCATTGAGCGGAATACCAGATTACATGACCTGATGGGTATCTCCGCACGTATGCAACTAAACAGGAACAGATATTCTTGCATTTATCATTTCGTTAACTTGTATCATTGATGAAGCAAGGCTTCGCAGAGTATTTAATGTATGAACAGTTTTTTATAGTAGTGTACTGGGCCGATGAATCAAAAAAAGAAAGAAAAACTTCTGTGAAGTAGGCTTTCCATCAAACAAATTTCGAATTCAAAATAAGCAGCAGGGCGTTCAGAGAGCCTACCGAGTAAGCACAGAAGAGAAGGATTTTCTTGCTAATCTTAAGCTGAGAGATTTAAATGCTAATAGAGTCTAACCCTTCCGTCCTCAAGATGTACTTGGCATTAATGCTGGGGTTTAAAAATGCGCTTCCATGTCCTGAAATCTCGCCTCGCGTGCTCTGAAGTACTGAGACAGAAAAGTAAGGAAGGGAGTGGGGATGAAAATTCGGCTCTGGCCTGACTCTGGTAAATAAGACGCGGTAGTTTGTGGGATGAGTAAGGAATTTTTAGGCGTGTCCATAAAAAAAGCCTATGATGAGTCTTACGTGAGAGCTATAAAAGACTCATAAAAAGATCGCTTCTGTGTGCATGTCGTCCTATGAATAATTCATTTCGCTGCTGCTCCTCTTTTTTCAGCTCCGTCTCTCTCGCTTCTTCCAAATGCATTTGAATTTCTCTCCCTTCTTCTTTTCTTCCGAAATCCCGACTTGGGACTTTAGAGGAAAAGCCCTTTTCTGGCTTCACCATTCATTCTGTCTTCTTATGTTCTCCGAAAAAAATAAAATTCAATGAGCCCAGACTTCCATTTTGAAAATCATCAGGCGTCTTTTCATCCGGTCTTCTCCAATCATTTTCTCCCGTGTGTGCGCGTCTTTCCGGCTACAAGTAGAACTGAAACTGAACACCGATTCCTAATACAAGACGCATAGTACCAGTACCCTTCTCTAGTAGTTTAGAGCATCTTTGAAAAGGCAAAAAAGACTTAAGGCTACACATGAAATGTCGACTTCGTATTGCTACCATTATACCCTGTTCGTGTCATGAACTAATTGAATTAAAAACAATAATTTTACCAGCTTAAATTGTGGTGAAAACATAGAATGAAAGCATGTCAAAGTATTTCCCTAATTTGTTCAACGTGGTCGGTGACACGGAAGACGTGTTTACCTAGTCTCGATTTCCCTTGTGAAAGAAAACTTTTAAAAATTAGAGAAAACCACAATTTGAGTAAACACAGCTTGGCCTAGCAGTGTTTTGCTAGTGACTCAAATTACACTGACAAAGAGGGAGGCTGAGCTTGGGAAGAAATAAAGCCCAGCACGCCAACTCGTATTATATCCGTGCCAGCCAAGTCGCTCATCGCCTGTGTGGTCCTTCGTTTCGGATTCGAACACAGTCGCCAACCCGTTCAAAATTCAGTACACACAAGCGTTAAATATGTTGCTGAATGTATTAGTTTACAAGGATTTATAGACAGTTATGCAGTTCTTATGTACTAAACTTGTAATGTTGGTTCCTCTAAATATGCACGACAACACTACTGCCTCCGTTGAAAGGGCAATAGGCAATAGGCCGATTTAAAAAAAGCACTTGTGAAGGCTTTTCCGTGAAATTTCAAATAATCGACAATCGGCACTGATAAAAGTACACTATGAATTTTGTTTGTTGCGTATGTGATCACTAATTGACCTTTAATTTTATTTGCAGATGCATGGATACGACATAATGCACAATGGGGGCGATATGGGAATGACACAAACGCCAACGGACTTGAGTCATCACGACTCAACGGACTCGTACGTGACTTACCTGGAGAGCGATGACAGCCTGAATCAAGACACGTCCAGTCCTTAATGACCTGTCAGGGCTCTATATATTTATTCACACAAAGTTTACTCAAACCAATCAACTAAGTACTACAAACTAATACTACAACTGCAGTTGGAAAGAATCATTTCATCGATGTGGTACACGAGCGCCGTTGCCGGTGAAGGAGTGAAAGCAACAACTGAAGTACGCAACCGTGGCTGGAAAGCGTCAAGCTAATTAACTACCTACACTAACACTAACCATATTTACTGTTTGTATGTACAATGGAACTATTTACTACACACATGCTATGCTACTATACTTGAACAATCTCGATATTCATAATTACCAGTCTCAAGGCAGGAAACCGGCAGGAAGACGTTTAAATTTGACGGAACTATATTGTATTCATCTCTGTACGTAAACATGTGCATTCTGTGTTAAAGATTTAAAATAAACTAGAAGTAGTTAGTTGCTTAGACGCATATTCATAATGTGGTGTATCACACAAAGTATTCAATGAAAGTTCACTTTACTTGTACAATAGAGTGTGTCAGATGGTCATGAATAAAGTGGAGTAGAGTTGCAATTCCTCGTCTCTTGGAAGAAAAGCTTAATACATACGAGTAAATAATTTTTTTTAAATTGCAGAATATTGCGATCATTTTTTAAATTGCTGCTAAAAATAAGTACTGGCAAGTTGAAACCCTCGTATTTTCCAATTTCCAAGATTGGATGCTACACGAAGAGTAGGCTGGTGCATGGTGGAGGAGAAAGCGAGCGCGACTTTCTCCAAGGCATAGAGAGCAAATGAGGGGGACTGGTTGCTTGGGAGAAGGGGACACGTGTCACTTGAACTTCTCTCGACTGAAGTGCATTCTCCCTTCTCCGCCAAGTTTTCTCCTCGCTTCTCAAGAGACGCCGAGTCCCTTCAAAACTTCTTGACTTGTATTGATTTCCACTTGGGCTCAACCTCAACCCATCTTCTTCTCCGCGCTTTTCTTCGAGTAAATAACAAAAATACAGTTGTTTCTTTTCCAGGAGTTTCAAGAGCTCTGCGAAAATATGACTTCGAGCTCTAACAACAGAAAATTCTCGAGTTCTGCGTTCTATCTGCTAAAATAAGCAGTTACTCCTACGAGTATGAAAAATATAGCCGATAACTGAACAAAGTCGGTGATTGAATCTCGAGTCAGATTACGATACGAATAGAATTTTATTTCATGTTTTAGACTCTTTTCATAAGCATAAATTCTGTCACTGTTACGCAGAGCATACAAGATACAATACGTCGAAATAAAGCAAACAAGATAAATAACGTAACAAAATATCATACACAAAATCACGGTCGTGGCTGGATTTGGCATTATAAATTCAACTTAATGCACATAGAAGTTGCCGATTTTGGTAAAACATCGAATTAACCACAGCAGGGAACACTAAACCGGTTATAGCACATTGATCTATATGATCAGAATTTATCGATCAGTTAAGTCAAACCTTAGCTGCATCGCAGGATGTTGAAATCTAAATGTAGGGTAATACAGTATACAGTGCAACAGAAGAACAAAATTTAAAATAAAAACGATATTCTGCTATATCCCTAGTGAAGTAAGTACCCATAATAAGAGTAATTCCCTTTTAAAATGTATTTTCAGTGGCTGTAATAGATTATTCAGTCAAGCTCAAATTGGTTTGCAACTACTCTGAAAGCTGACTTGAGGAAACTGGGAACGTATTTTTCAACCGCTGACCTAAACTGGTTACCAAATTGAAACTGCAGCAGGTTGCCATATTTTGACTGAATGAGGTAAGCCGCACCGAGAACAACGACAGCGAGCGTGTACCATTTATGCTTCACAAATATAAACTTTCCCACAGAGACAAGTACACCGTCGTTTTCTGTGTCAGCCGTTCTCGGTCGCCGTCTATTGTTATTTGAATCTTCATTCCAGAGATCATTTTGAAGAGTTTTGATTTCGATAGCTCGCCTCATCAGCTCGGCTTCCTTGCCCTTGTATGCTTTCATCAACTTCAGACTAGCTCTTAGCCACTCTTCTAAAGACTCTTCATTGGTAGGTAAGTGTGACAAGGCTTGATGCATTGTTGCAATGTCGGCCTCTCGAAGCTGTTTAATAAGTGACGAATATCGAAGGACTAAGGCTGCTGAAATGAATATTGGAATGAGACATGGAGGAGATACTTCATCCGTACAACCCAGAATGAAGTCGTACAATCCTAAAAATATGAATTAATTATATTTTAGCATGACGTATAGCCGAGGAATCTTACAGCAGACGACGACAAAGATATCCTATGAAGCAACTGCGACTAATTTAGGTACAAATAATTGTAAGCTTACTGAAAACGTCGTTGTCCGATGGTAAGGTATGGGAGAACCATGTTAGAACCCAAGGCAAAGAGAAAGCGGAGGGACACTTTGATTCTCTCACGATTTTATTGAAAAGAGCTTTATCTTCTTTTTCAATGATTGAAAAAATGACATGAATCAAGTCATGCGTTGAATCCATTGTTCTTTCCATAAAAGGGGCGAGACTGGTTGCCACCATTTTGTTGAGGCATAAAAATGCCAGATATGGTGCACTTTGAGAAATGCAAACCAGGAGGAATGTAAGCGAGATGTCGTGGAAGCCTTGGTAATAGTGACCTTCTGTGATTTTTATTCAGAACAGAGCAAATTAACTTCGTTAAGTGGGACTGCAGATGATCTTGCTGGGGATCCGAGAGTCCAGGTGGAAATCTTTTTAAAACACGAGAAACGTCCATTCCCACCTAAGCAATACATATAATATTTAAATGAAGAACATAGCCTGAGCCAATATCCGAAAATCTAAACTGAAGCTTATCATTGTAGCTTCAATGCCGATTGATCGGAGTAGCCGGTGAGAAGAGGATATTGAAGCTTTGAACAGCGTACCAAATTTTGTTATTTCGATGGTGACATTCTCAAATTCTCTTGGAACTCGGTGACCTTCGAAATTCTGTATGTCCCTCTCAGATATCCCAATCAATATTGCCCAGGCTTGCTTCCGAAGTTCATCTGTTCAGAAGGGAAAAATTTGATAAGTACATGAGTTCGCCTACGCACGCACATGATGGGTTTAAAATTGACGTGGTGTTTTTCAATGCACTTACTTGACAGCAGTCCACCTTCGGATATAGCCAGCTTCTTGAGCTGATTTAGAGTTTCCGGTGACCTAGATGCAAGAGCGAGACTAATTTGGGCCTTTTTTCTGACATCCGGCTGGATTGCTTCAGCTATATCGTTACAAATCCTGGATACATCGGCTTTGACTTCAAACGGCGTTCCATTCATACTTATTTCGTCAGCTTCCTCATCTTCATTCCCGTTTAACTCCGCCGGGGAAATGGACGATGATCCGACAGACCACATGCTCTCTGAACCTTCCCCTTCACCCAATGTGGCTGTGGAATGGTTGGACTTGACACTTCCACGCCGATCTCCATCATTCAACAATCTCTCTTCTGGTTTCTTATGGCGAGAGGTATCGCTTGAAATAGATTCCGGAGCCGTGACATACATGGAGTTGCCTGACAACAAGCTAAAGAATGAGTCATCTCTCGACAACGGACTGCTGCCTGCTCCAGATAGGTCTACTTCGCTGTTGTCCATTATACTGATATTTATTCTTCAACTTGACCTGTTGAAACAACAAGCAAAATCATAAGTTTATAAGTTTAAATAATAACAGGTCTCTTAAAAATGGAATACATACTATATTGTCACTATTGATTAGGTTGTTGTAGGCATACAAACTTTTCACATGAAGTAAATTTAATATTTTTTAAAAAGTACTTACCTACCTATTATGTACCTACAGCTACTGCGTATTTGTCACTTGTCTTTGTCTAATACTACTAGTCCACGCCTAACACCTAAAGCAGACATATGCAGACTCCTAACATCCCTCGAATCGAAACACAACTAATGAATAATAACAACAAAAGAAGGAAAGTTTTAAAATTATGATTTCAAATTCTGAATTCCAGTCACCGCACCAGTAGTCACCGTCACCAGTCACCAGTTTGAGTTCCTAAAACTTTTAATAACGAAATGATAAATGATGAATGATGAATGACAATCTGCTGTGTTGCAGAAAATCAGAAACAGAGCTTACCACGAGCTACACAATTGGCAGGACCGGATTTGGCGGCTAAGTTAATTCCTCCAACCACGAAGGTTCGTAAAAGTAGCTAGCGAGCAGTGCAGTAGAAGAGTTCATGCACCTACCTACCTAAAGAACAGCAACACGGAACACCCTATTCGTTCTATGGGCCACTAGAAACCGTAACACAGCGTTCGATGCGGCGGCCTCGCGTTGAATCACTTTCAATCGCCTCGAGTCTCCTAGCCACGGAGGTATTCAGCGGGCTATTCAGTTATTCAGGTATTCAGGCAGTTCAATTTCCGTGCTCCTAGCTCTCTCACTCAACATCAGTACTACCATTGCATTGTCCGTGGATAGGCGCTGTACTACGTTCGTTAGTATTCGCACTTCCGTCTTCGTACTTCGTACGTTAGTACGTACGGTCGGATTTTCGAGCTGGGTTGCGTGGGTATATGTATGACGTCTTTTCTGACCCCCAGGGGGCGGGGGCGAGGGGGGTGAGTTTGGATGTTCAATCACTAAACACTCCCCTGACCTGCTGTGCCTTTTATTTAGATTTCTATTTAGACCAGATTTTATCGGAAAAATCTTTCGACTTTTTCAGTTTTTTTAATAATACTTCTAAAATTTTGTGCGCATGCGGCGCAATATTATGCTGGAATTGCCTAGTTTAGATCAGAAAGTCTCTAAAAAGCATCGAAAATCGAAATAGGCATTTTCTGGTACAATTTCAACAAATTTTGTATTTTTGAAATAATTTTGATTACTCTAATAGGTAAAATCAACTTACGCAGGACAGGACAGCATGTAATAGTATTTCGAGAGAAAAGGCTATACATATAATTGGATGAGTTTTAAATCTGATAGCAACTAACTGGTTGTTTTCAGGTTAAAACTTTGCTGGGATTCCGATTTGCAATGGGGAGGTCGAGGTGAGATGACCTCGGTGCGTGTTTGACCAGAGAAAATTATGAATAAGAAAGCCGAATTAGGTATGCTTCAGCTGGCTTGGGTATCATCGGCTTAGCGGCGGCGTTGTTAGTAGGGAAAGAGAGTCGAGCGAAACTAGCATCCTATAGAACTGCCTTACGCCGCGTAGATATGATTTCATCGATTTATCCTTGGATGATACCAGAACTTCAACCTCTTGCAGCAGGAGGAGCAGGAGTAGATCTTGTGACTAGTTTGTGTTCATCGTCGTCGTCCTTCCTGCTTCTTCGTAGTGCCCACTTCGAGTGCTACAGAATTGGGCCTCGTAGTGTCTCGTGTACTGGGCTTTGGGCTCAAGAGTATCTGTTACGTAAACACAAGATTTAGGTAGGTACTTACGTAAATACTACTGCTGCTATTTATTTATCATCAATTCACGGTGTTACGTTGTATGTAGGTACAGTAACTGCATGGCTTTTTGTTGAGTTTCTGACAAGAACGGGTTAGGGTTTTTCCAATCAGTCACCTCTAATCTGTCTGTAGTAGCAGTCATATATGTATAGTAACTTTTCTCAAGATCAGTCCCCCACGTTCAACTTTTTAATTCACCAGTTACCAGTATTGCAATAGTTTCATTTTGTGTTGTTATTTCGCACATTTAGATGATCGATCTTTAGAGAACGGAAGTAGAAACCAGGAGGCAAAAGAGTACGGACTACGGACGAAAGACCTTTTACCTTGGTAAATGGACAATGGCGAATGGTGAATGAATAGGTAAATCAAAATTACAGCATACACAAATTTATGGTCTGTATAATTTAGCCATGTAAAATGTAAATAATCCCTCTTGCATCTTTTCCGTTTGACTCTCTCGTTTGTCGTTGCTCGTAAAGTTTGACAGCATATTACTTGTTGAAATTTCTTGTATGTATTTCATATTATTTCATGTCTGTTTTTCAGAGCACGAAAACTCTTACTTATAATATTTTTATTTTTGAAAACTTTCCAGGCTATGGCTTCTGGCTTCTAAATCTTGACTCCTGCTCTTCGTACTTGAACTTCAACAATTATTGGAGCCTCCGCTAAATAACATCCTAAAAGCACCATCCCTCAGTATATGTGGTGCGAAGTGAATAAGCAATCTGGCGAATGTTTCTTCTAATAGGTGTTAAATGCAAACCTACGGCACACCTCGCACTTAGGCATTAGGAGAGCTGCATTATAAATCAGCACAAGGAACAAACGTCAAGACACAAGACACTGAACAGATCACAAAAGAAATAAAGCTCGAATGGTGCATGCAAGACTAGACTGAATTAGCATTGGCCACCATTAATATTCGTGCGAGACTTATCCTAAGCTCAGCGTAAGACAAAGGTGCGAAATTCTCAGTCACTAATGATGAGTGAGTGTAAGTTTATGGTCAGATGAGCTGAATGAAAGTTGTACACAGTCTGATATGAAAATTTGGAGTGTCTGTTCTGTACTGCAAATAGCGTTTTGATAACCCTTTGGAAAGAAGCACTAATTTGAAGGAGTGATCACGATAACTGTCTGTTGCAAGATTTCCTTATGAAGCTCTGTGTGGATTTTGTGATTCTCGCTGTTATTGTTGTGTTTTTATTTTTCGTTTGTTTCTTCTCCGCGTACAACATCAGCCATATATTCAGTTATCTCTGAATCAAAATTTGAAACAATCATCACTTGCAGACACTTCACAGTATTGAGCACCTAGTATTCCTGTACCTATAAGCACTAAAATTCCTGCCCACTGCTTGCTTCTAAGGTCGGAGGTAGGTATTGGTGTTGGGTTATTCATGTCGTCTTTTTTTTTTACTGTAAGTCCTTAGTCCTTGGAATCTTAGTATGTGAATTATCCTATATTTATCCTATAAGTATAAATCATATCATTTCACATTTTCCGCTTCAGATTGAAAGGAAGCAGTTTGCAGTGTGTGACGCATACTCAGTTCAGGAATGTTTATCTTTTCCATGTTTCCGTTCTAGAAAATTTGTGTTTTTGAATTGTGAATCTTTATTTACTCCTAAACTAATTTTGAAACATTATTACAGGCTTTTTTAAACTACAAGAAGTAGTGGTTCCGAGGACTCTGGAATTTTGAGAAAAGTGCCGTCTGTGCCGGAGAGAATGTATCCACCATAAAAAGTTGAAGTCAAATATTACTCACCCGAGCACTAACCACCAACACCGGGAAAACATTCAAGATCAACGATTTAGCTCTGAAGCTCTAAACTGACCGACACTAAATACATTAAATACATAAGTAAGTTATTTTCAATCTATTTGGTAATTAGAATCCGCCAAGGAGTTGTGTATGCATTTGAATTGTCAGCTGAGCTGATTTACTTGCTGGCTTACTTACTGATTGTATTTGTTCTCTCATGAAATGATTAATAATTATTCTTGCGAGTTTGAATATCGTTTGAAAATTGTAAGATTCATTTACAAGAATGTATAACACATGTTCCCTACCTGTTTTTTCACAGATGCCTTCATGAGTATAAAAGCTGGCTTCTTCAAGGGGCCAGGGCTGTACTACCATTGCACCTCAAAAACCCACTTCGTTGTCTTTTGT
>VNWX01002621.1:0-11716 GCA_009869905.1 Ceratophysella communis | reverse complement strand
ACATCTGGTAAAAATAAATGATCCACCAAGGAACCTTTTTCATTATTCATGCTCAACAATGTCCCACTTCTCCTTTCAGGGTTGAGCATAATATTAAAAAGAAATACAGACATTATGAATGATTGAAGCTTGATCATGAAACAGAAACACAAATTACGTTACGTTAGGCGTTAGTAAATTATATTGGGGTGGAATTTTCTCTTCTGCATATCAGATTCGAGTACGAGATTCAAAGTCTCTAGCGCTTAAAGATTTGTACATTAGTACTGCAAACGCTTCTCAAATAAACATAATCCTTTTTTGAATCTCGTCGTTGCTAATTACTAACGTCGTTAAATAGTAATTAGGCAAGCCGTCAACATCTGGAGGACGGAAACCGGGTAGGAAGATGTGGAGTGTTATTCTGTTATGAAGAAGAATGCGAAATTCTCTTGAGATAAGGCACCCTTAATTTAGCACAAACACAACTGCACTTTAATGAAGCATTTTGTTTCAAACACTATTCAATAGCGACACATTTACAAAAACGCCTCAATTTTTACATATGACTTAATATTTAACCTAAAAATTTTGTCGTCTCACGAAATATAATCTTGTTGTTTGGTTTCTCTCACCTCAAAATGTGAGAGAAGCTTTTTGGCTTTTTAAGTAATTGCAATAGTTACTCGTAACTCCCTTTTGTTGGACAACCTTATCTGTTGTCTGTAGTACTTTTACGAAGTATATTACAGTAAATAGTAAAATGATGTGAGATATAATGTTAGAGCTAGACTGCTATGCTATAACCGGATGATGCTTTAATTGTGTTCATGAGACGCTATTTACTATTCGCCTAGTGTTGTATTTATTCAAATTATGTTAATGGTTATCGGTCTGGCTGGCTGGACAGTCTCTATGAGGATGAGGAGTGAAGAAAACCAAGGTCACAGATCACAGACAGTCAAGTCCTGAAGTCAAGCAGGACACTTACACAAAATAGAGACAGGGTACTAGTAATGAGCTGCCGGGTATTTTACAAGAACTTGAAACGCAATGGTGTTCTTAAAATGCTTTTATCGTCATACTTCATAACTAAATAATTAAGACCTAAACCAAAGTACATATTAATCGAAATCCAAAATAATCCTTACCTATTTTTCTTATGACCCACTCACGGTATTGTGCACATTTTTGACAATTTTAGTTGGCAACAGGAACCAGATTCAGGAACGTATCGAATAACTGAACAGGCTCGCCCGTTCCTTAACGTGATGAATTGCACGATTAAGTATAGCTTATAGAAACGTCTCTCCAACTCCAAGAAGAATTATCGATCAATAAAGTAGCAAACAGCACATCCAATATTAGTCTCAGTCCTGTATAACAGTTTTCTGCGGTTATTCAAAGACTGCAGTCGACGACGGTAATAAGCCAGCTTCAGTCGATTAAAATTTCTTCGGTGGGTCTACGCCTTCTTTTGGAAGTATAACCATGCCCCACGTTCTCGTAATAGGGCTTCCGATCAAAAGTGAACCATGGAAGAGGAACCTAACAGATAAAAATAGAGTCAATTATATAGACGTAAATATTTATCGATCGGGAAATCGGGAACTCCATCTCCTAGTGCTACAAATATTCCAGAGTCAACATTCCAAGGATAAAAGTCCCAAACCATATATTTTAATGGGTGGATATGAACAATTATTGTAAACACTGCGGCTCAGCTATGGTAATCGAACTCGATACCGATTTTAAGAGAAGCTATTTTCAGAATAAAATAAAAATTCACAAAAAAAAACAATTCTAGCTTTCCTGTCTTGAATAAAAAAACTTACTAAAGTAAGTTATTCATCGCGCCGATTATTGTATTAAATACACGACGATAAAAGCATAAAATCAGACCACTTGAACACAAATAGAGGTACACTTAAGTGCTTAATATCTCGATTGACCTTGACACTAGTACTGGATTGGGTTGAGAATATAAAGCTACTCAATTCAGCACTGAATATTCAGAGTTCACAAAACGCATGTGAATGCATAGTGCTAATGCTATTATGCTAAATTACATATTACATTAATTCCATAGGTACAAGTTGTAAGATCGTTTCTTGGAAAATCACCCGAGTATTCTCATTTAAAATTAGTAGTAGAATTAGCGTTTCACGTACTTACAATTATGCTTATGCCTTATACATCTTTATATCATATCTCATGCCGACATATACATCTTGATATCCCGTACCATTAGCGTTTGACTATAGCTAGGGAATTTCAAACGACAAAGCACACAGCTAAAACTAGACACTAATAGAACTGTTAAAAGTTCAATGACGCAAATTTTATGCTGTACTTACAAGAAAAGTGAATCAACTTAAATGCCTTGACGAGGGATATTAAAGAATTCAAGGTTCACGCATTTCAAATCAAGCATTATGTCTAATTTCACAGACATAAAAGCGCCAGCGTAATTCAGAAATTATCAATTTCTTTGCAAGGGTCTCTCTAGCATACATCATGTTTCTTATAAGTATTTATATCTGATATTCATTAATTTAATACATTATTTGGGCTTGGGATTGGCTTTTGTCTACTCAACTATGCAATTATCCAAGCTGCAGTGCTTGTAAGCTTGTGCTTGTGTACATTGTACACGCATGAGAAAGTTTGTGTACTGCCAAATTGATAAGTAAAGTATTATGTATTAAATAAAAAAATATAACTATAAACTAACCTGCAGCGGAAATGTTAAAAGGGATTGATTACAATACAAATATTACTTCAAATGTTAGAGCTTTAAAGGTATAGATACCAGAGACTAACACGAGAACCCACTTTTGCAGTACGCTAATAAAGCTGAAACTGAAAGTGGAATCAGACGTGGGTTGATGATGCTCAATGCTTAAAGAATTTGAGACTGGTCGTTGTGTGTGTCCGTTTCTCACCTGAACTGATGACTAAAGTTAGTATACAGAAGATTATGGCACAAGTTTTGCACTGATGACTGATCTTGAGTCCTCTTCTCGTCTGGTGGATAATGATTATTGGTAACAATGATCAAGTGCCGTTGTCGGCCGTCGAGTGTTGAGTGTGTTTAAAACGATGACAGCAACACTCTCCAAATCCAAATTATAAATCGAGTGTTTCTGCTGGACACTTCTGGATTGACGGATACACAGCACAGCAGCAGCATCAGCTCCGTCGTCGTCGTTCACGTTCATTCGAACCCGATACGATGAAAATAGCAAGTGTGTGGTTCTACTCCGTATGATTGAGACGAGTGATATAGCGAGATTTCCCGTGAGCACGACGACGACGACGACGTTGTTGTTGGCAACGCCGCTGCTGCTGCGATTTCCAAGCTTCATTCCAATTCCCATGCACTTATTGATTTAAACATGCGACATGCGATGCGAATACGTAGCGAATCGAATGCACGAAAAACGATCATTCCAAGGATTCTACGACAACTTGGTGGGCCTAAGTTTGGAGGGGAAAATTAGGATGAGTGGTTTTTACTAACCTAACTTGAACCTAATAACGGTAACATCAGCTGGGGAATCCAGTTAAATGCTTTTCCTAATTCCTCCATAAAACCTCAACTAGAAAAAGGCCAGGCATGGATGCAAGATGCAAGCAATGAATTAGTAATTAGACTACGCCGATTACATTTCACATCGTCTTAGAGAAAGGTCGCCGGTCGCCGCAGGGAAGCAGTACGTGGTATAGATAAAACACACAATTGTTATATAAAGTTAGGCAACAATTGAAATTGATCCGTAATAAAGAATTACATAAACCTCGCATGAATTCGAGTTGCTAGTTGCTACTACTTGGAGCTGCGATCATTCCTACAAAAAGGGGGTCTATTATTATAGGTGAGATTTTTAACTGTCCAACACCATCAACAACCTAAATATAATCGTTCCTGTCCGTTTAATATCTATAATTAATTAAAAGTTGTTTTGCTAAACAAATGCGTCGCAATTTAAATGATGAATGAGATGTGGACTATCCTGTAAGTCAAAATCGTGTCAGAGAATTTGAATTGAAATTGTTGAAATTTCGAGCAAACAAAATTGCATTGCATATTGTGCATGCATGATTCCTGTAATACAGGTTAAATTTCAAAATTCAATAAGTCCTTGAATAATATTAATCCAGCCAAAATCTGAATGATGAAATTGCTAAGCATAAAACTGCTATAAATGACTTATAAATGACAAATATACACGAAAATGCTAAAAGGATTTTGTCTTTTGGCAACTACCCCTAACAATTACTAATCTGATTAGGTAAGTAAATAAAAACAAGTTTTGAACATGAAACGGACAAGGATATTTATATCCTGTAAACGAACAAAATACTTTGTGCTCGTAATTTATCAGAAGTTTCAATTAGCGGTAGGAATTTGATAAGGATATGAAACTAATAACTTCAGTCCACACTTCATAATGGCAACCATGATTATTACTAGCTTTGAATACATACTAGGAAAACTAGACTCGTTCGGAAATCCAAATAGCCGTGCGACATCCGAGTTTGATAGTCGAGCTGAGCAGACTGTACAGCGGTGCTTGCTCCGCTTCTTGTTCTAGACCCGTGTCATGATGTTCCTCCTCTTCATCTCGACACTTCTTGATATAAGCTAGGATTTCAGCATTTACTTCAGGATCATCAGGTCTGGACATCAGGAGACGAATCTGATTATTATAGTGCTCCATAATGACTGACTCAACTGCAACAGTACAGGCCATGGCTCCACGAGGGCCCAGTAGGGAGGTGCCAGCACCTAGCAGATAACCAGCAATATTCCATAGCGGAAGCAGAGCGGTTGGCCTCACACGATGCTTCACAATAAGCTTCTCAAAAATTCTCAAATGCTCCTTCTCTTGATCCCACATGTGCTGAATAAGAGGCCCAGACTTCGTTTTGCCGAGTACTGCTAACTGTCCAGCATATATCCGATTAGCACCAAATTCTCCAGCATGATCAACTCGAATCATGCGATCTAAGATGGCCTGTAGTTCTTTATCGTTGCTCCTTCGTCCGCTGGGATTAGAACTCAAACTTCGAATTATTTCAGAGGTATATCTGCTGCTATTAATCAAACGAACGATCCTTGTTGTAAAGAATCTTTGGTTGTACATCATACTTATCCAGTCCAGTCCCAGTGTTGAGTGACTGGTAATATTGTCTTCTTGTACGTTGATCACGCGCTGTGTTTAAACAGTGAATCGACTGTAGTCTTTTCTGTAGCAAAATAGTATAACGGTTCAATTAAAGATCAATTTTTAACGCATTTGACATTGTATTATGGCAACTGGGAACTGGTAATATCAAATATAATGGATCAATTCATATACTTAATACTTATGACTTAAGAAGTACGCAACCGATGATAACGGACAAAGGCCATTTAGAATTGTCTGCTGTTGTTTGTTGTTAGTTAGTTATTTGACTATATTTGTGATTTGGGTTACTTTTACTTGATGCCTGAAATATTAGCGCCTTGTGTCAACTTGTACGTACGTTATATAGGTAGAATGCAGATATCAGGTGTGTTCAGGCAGGCTGTCAGCCTGCGGTCAGTCATTACTTGCAGTGTCAAGTTCAACTTGACACTGCAAGTAGTGATTGAGTAGTTGTAGTACAGTTGTAAAAGCTTGCCCTCCTCTATGCCGGAGAGGAAATAAGCCCGACCACACAACAGAGCAAAATCAGCAAATTCGCTTCGGCGGGCAGAGCTGTAATTATAGTATGTGTGCATAAAGGGCACGTCTACGGTTGGGAGACCAGTAGGGATTGCAAACCCCGGAAAGATTCCACCCCGGGGTAATTTACCCCGGATTCGCTCCACCCCGGGGTCCCCGGGGTGAAAATTATAACAGGCAAATATGATTCTGTATGGCTGCTTTTTCTAGGTACTATTAGTGTAAGCTGTTATTTTACAGATTTACTTTAATTTAAGTAAACACATATCTCGTAGTTCTTTTTAGGACTTCAATCCGTGTCACAGTATCCGTACGTGTAAATTATTAAATAAAATGGTTCATGTGGGTGTGGGAACTAGTGAAGAATTCGATTCCTTCAATTGATAGCGCAGTCAACGTATACTTTAATATGTTTCTATGCAAATAATTGGGACAAGTCTGCAGAAGAGCTAGGAGCGTCACCTATTTTTCTTAGCGCACCTAAGGGCTGAGCGAACTAAATTTTTAGATTAGAAAGTGTGCGTTACATTAATCCCGAAATTCGAAAAACTCAAGATTTTTTTAATAAGTATCTTCTTCAATATTTTGCAATTAAACGTTCACAAAAGCACTTTTTACAGCAAACTAGCATGTTAGAAACTCAGGCGCGTAAAGTATCAGGGTTTTTGATTTGTAAAACAATATTTAGATACATTTTGCTCTCAAAACAGGCCAAATTTTAAGCATTTTTACCCCGGGGACCCCGGTGCCGGGGTAACTTGCCCCGTGAAAAAGGCCGGGGTCCCTGGGTACCCCGGGGTACGGGGTCCCCGGGGTGCAATCGCTAGAGACCAGCCATTGATCTCAGATCACGGTTGAAACCGGTCGACGCTAAACTAGCAACTTTTCAACTTACAACTTACGTTCAAATGAATGTTGGGAGACAATTGGCACGGACAGTCGTGATGTGACGGTCACGTTGAAACACCTATCACCTGTCTGTAGAAATAGAAATAACAAAGAATGAAGATGGAAGACACGGATCCGAAACGAAAACATTCAATATAGCGCAGCGTAAAAATGAAAACAACACTACTACGGTAAAATTTAAAGTCCAATTTGACATTCGAGCCAACTGAGACAGCCGCACCTCTTCCTACTTGATGGCGCGGGCTGAATCCTTACGAGTGCATCCCCAGCCGCTCTTCTATAGCCGCATTACTTCTCGTATATTTCAACCCAAAACATCTCTTTAGTTACGGCATGACACTGGCCTACAAATGCGACAAGTTTCAAACAAGAAATCTTTTGCATGTAAACGGAACTGAATCCCCGTGCCGTCAAGTAGTAGTATGTAGTGTAGTTGACTGTGCGACGCCGAAGAAGATGCAGTTTCCTGAGCTTCCCTAATTACAGGTGAGCAGGTTGTTTGCAGTTAGATCAGAAACGTTGGCTATAGAGCTTGCCTATGCCTTGCTTATCACATTGCTTGCTTCTTCGTGGTGGTATGGTATGGTGGTGGTGGTTTGGCTCGTCTCCTCACAATAAGTACAATTTTTTCATCTGTTGTTCGTGTTCCCCTGTCTTTATTTTACATCTTACATAATTCAATATTATATCTATGTCTGGGCTCAGTGTTGTTGGGTAGTTATCCAACTCCTTACACTACTACTAATGACTATAGCATCTTGGTACCGTGTACTTATTACTCGGCGAAGGAGGTGGTCGGTGGTCAGAAAAATCGTAAGTTCTGATTCTTACATCGTGCATCTTATATTTTATATCATTTTTTGCATGCCGCATGCATGCATGCGCTAATGTGTAGTGCATACAGTATTTTGTATTTGAAACATAGAGTGCGTTCTGCAGCATACAAAAGTACAATACATTTATGTGTAAACAGCAGGCGCATTCGCATTAGGAATTAGGAAACTTAAAACAACACACAGTTGACAGTATGCAATACACGAAAGACGTGTGCTACAAATTGAATGACTTTGTGGTACATGTCAACTTAAACTACCGGCAGGTGTGACAGAGTAGAGGGGTGGAGAGTGATCGACTAAAATACAGCGGATATGCTTCCAGCTTTTGGGTTCTGGTGTTAAAAATATATTGGAGCCTTCGGTGACCTCTGAAATCTCAGATTTGTACACTGATGACAAATTATTGACTGCTGCTATCCAGCTAACAACATTCTACGTGCTGTTCAGTTAAGATCTTCAGTTCGGAAGAACATCTCTCGAGGAGCTCAAATTGGTTTGCGCAGGGAGGGAGTGTGTAGTGTGTTCCTCGTCGAGATCTTCGTCTCATTTCCACTTGTGTGTTGCAAAAAGAAGGTCTGTAATCTCTGTAAAAAGCCCTCCATGGTCCTAGTTTAAATCCCAATTGCCAAGCAGAAGGCGTTCTTCAAATGCGAACTGTTGAGGGAGTCATATCATCAAGTGTGTGAGTATGCATGGGGGAGGTGGGATTCTGACGAAGACGAAGACGTGAGGCCAAGACGAGTCTTCTGCTGAGCCAGCTCAAACTGAGAATCTGAGATCCCGAGTCCTAGTCTTGACTTGAGTTCAGGTTTAGTTCATCCATACACTGATACATACGTCACACAAATCTTTGACTCATTGTCTGCCCTACGTCGTTCTGAACAGTTCACGAAGTATGGCTGGTTTGCACTTCGATGTCTGCCTTTCCAAGTCTTTCAGGAAGTCAAAGGGCTCGTAGGAACCGTGAAGCAGCTCAACAGTTCGAATGGATTCCCTACGGGGTCAGCCCCTGATAAGTTACTAGTTACCTATGCATGAATAGGTGGTATTGCTTGTCGAATTACAGACTTGGCTTCAAGCTCAAATCGGTGCCGTTGCGGTGGTAGCAAACAAAGACTTCCCAGTTCTTCGATTTTGTCGAATTTCGTACTTTCTGGATATAACTTCTTGCTCTTTGATTCACCAACAATCTCAGCCTGAGACTGGATTACGTGAAGTGAAGAGTGCCATTTTGTTTCCATAATTCACAGAAGCGTTAAGTGCATATTTCATATTCAGCTTCAATTGAGTTAAATAGTAGCAGTCAGCATTTGAATGTGTAAAACGAAGGTGCAAATGAGCATGTCCAGTGTATAACTATCAACGATTGAAGGTAAGCTATAAGCCATGAGTCTAAATATCTACATACCATGAATCCTCAATCTAGGAAATGGTATCTGTCATTGCCACTTGTTCTGTTACCATACTGAAGCAGTGATCTTGGCTGTCTTTCGGTCTACTTTGATCTTGGCCTTACTTAGCGCACGTTTTTAGAAAAAGAGCAGCAATAATTTCTACTGTCAACTGTTGACTTAAGGACATATATGATCACGCGCTAATCTTAAGATTAAGGCAGACTGCATGGCATACTTCTGGGGCCTTGAAGACAGAGAAAGCCTTCAGAAATCCTGATTACGAATTACGATGAAAACAACGGGTAAATTTTTTCTTGAAATCGACACTTCTCTGCTACTACGTAGCTACTGCCAAGTACTAAGACCACAACGAATTAGTTTGGTGCATATTGGATGATGGGAGATGCTTACATAATACACGCTAATTGGTCACTACTCACTGTTCTGTTACTCCATTGGTTAAAGGTTAGGCGTTATTTCTGTGTAGTTACTCAGGACTATTTCATCATGACAAATAATAAGTATGCAGTTTTTAGGAATTGTTAATTGTTGAGCGAGTGATAAATTACTAATAGTGAGTTGTGAACTCAACTCGCCACTTTACCGTGACCTTTTTTTTTTAGATTTGGGTGCCAAAAGCGTCAGCTTGCATCTAAACTAGAAGCACCAGTACAAATAAGAGAAATTTTCTAAATAAGTGAATGAAAATGACCCGAGTTTGAGTTCAGCAGAGTTAAGATTACCTAACAAAACTAAATTGATAAATGAGAATGAGAGCAGAGAGCTCGTGTTTATATAATTAAGCTGGAATTGTATTTTTCTCTTGAAAGCCCTGTTGACAGTCATGTGCTTTCGGAATTTTACAACTTACGCCGCGCCGACACGGTATGCTTTCCAATCAAGTAAATATTTCCAAAACGTATACCTATTGTACAAGCGTTCACTGAAGATGAGTGCTCTGATACATGAATATTGTATTTGTCTTGAACTGAATGGAATGAACAATGGACTACACTGGTTATTCTTGAAAATCAAGACCAAAACATAATCCAGCGTGTTGTGATTTGTGATTCACACGAGGAGAGAACCCATTAGAATTTAATCTTTCAGCTTAACTAATGAAGTATTTATTGATCTAGTTTGACATCAGTCAAACGGAAAATCTCACTTCGCACACTTTAATGCTTATTAATGTTGACTGTAAGCAAAACAGTTCTTCAAAACTTGGAGATTTAAAAGTTGGACTTAGACTTAGGTATGGTTGTTTGTGGACAGAAGGGCAAGATGCAGATGCAAGATCATGCTTTATTTTAATCTTTCTCTAAAACATTACCATTCAGACGTCGTCAATGAGAATCACATGAATTAAAGCTCTTCAAAGCGTAGAGCTTTTGGGCACACCACACTCTAGTATCATGGATTGATTATAAATAGAAATCGAAGCTACGCCGCTTGTTCTGAACAGCTCGACACCGGCTTTGCTTGGAGAAAGCCATGGTGTCAATGAGTCAATTTTTATTTCATTCGTTTTACTGCTTCACAGTGACTGCACTTGTGAATCCTTCTAGTCACATGTTTTTGTAGATCTGCTCTAAAAGTAAGAATACTTTTCCTGGGCCAGTATTTGGATTCCCTGATTTATTTCACATGGTGTGAGTGAATATATTTTCCTGTGCATCTGTGTTAGCTTTCTGAAACAGGTCTTAATTCTGTCAAGAGGCGGCCGAATTTCCAGACTTTAACGACTTGCCTGTGTTTATTCTTGCAAGAATACCATATGAATACGATTTAATCTCGGGCTGTCTTCAATTTGTGTTCAATGTGTCTTTACAAAAGACGCTTCATTGTGCACTGCACGGGGTTATGCAGTTAAATCGGCAGATTTGACTGTAGACTGTAGCTTCGAGCTTTGAACAAAGGAAAGCTCTGGAATATTACCGAACTTTAGACTATTAAGAGCTCCAATAAGGTTTTATTTGTTTAAGTACGTCGATTCCGCCATTTATGACTACAAAGCGCTTTTATTAACATGGAAATATGGTGTGCTAATTTATTTGCTATTCCGCCCGCACCATCCTAACTTCCGCAAATTTAATGGCAAATAAACCGTGTTGCGTGTTTTTTTTCAAATTGTACTCTTTGCTAAAGTTTAATTCCGATTGATCAGTTGATGTTGATAGCTCTTCATATTAAAACTTGGATCCGGCATTGGCTTTGTGAATGTTTATTATGATCAATAAACGAGTTCAGTAGAGGTATTGAAAGCTACCAAGGATTTTATGTGCCATTGAAATTTGAAATTTGAATTTTTAGGTTAGGCACGTCACTTTAATTAACTTGTAATTGGCGTACGTTTTGAATTATCATTACGCCTCTTCACGATTGATTTTCACTGGTAGCAGAAGCAGCGTACTCACCAGCTCACCACTCACAAAGGAGCGTTGAATAGCCTATGTTATGCCTATGACTATGATTCAACTGGGTTGAGCTAATTTAAATGCGTTATTCTGTATTCAGAAGCTGCAATTACTCTATCTGCAAACTACGGAGGGAGCCAATGCAATATTACCATAATAATCTGGTCTCTAAATTGTAATTCATAGCTTGACGCTTCACTGGTTCGCAAATAAGAATGCTGGCTGTGCAAACCATTGTATTTCCTATTCTCTTTTGTCGGTCATAATTCTAAAACCAAATACTTTTGTGAGCTACATACTACAGTTTGGTAGTCTGACTGACCTACTGCTTTAGTTTTCCTTGTGGCCTAAACGTTACGTTAGTTTGTATTAGATTAAAAATTGAACTGACACTGCACCGACCGGCGTACTTTCTCACGTCCCTAACTCTACCGAGTAGTTCAGTTGATTATGATTAGTGCGAAGAA
>VNWX01002620.1:0-11717 GCA_009869905.1 Ceratophysella communis | reverse complement strand
TTTTTTACGGAAATGGCGAAAAATGACCTTTGAAAAACACCGATTTTTTCGCCAATTATGTATGAGCCCAGATGGCCCTAAATTTCGCCAAACGAGATTTCGCCAAATCCACCTGGAATCCAATAAAGTTGAAAAGTTTACGATGTATGAGGTGGGTACAATTGAGCCCCAAGAACTATATTTGAACGCTGAGCTGATAGCTGACATCCCGCCTACTCGAACTCGAGTCGAGACCAAGAGTAAGATTGCTAAGGTAGTGACGCGCCGTCCGTTTGCCCTGAGCAGCAGAGCAAGAGCAACGGACAGCATGACTCAGACAAGGCTTTTCACTTGAACTGGACGCATGACTCGACGCAGAAGGTCGCTGAGTAAATAAGTCCAGGAATGACTGATGGCTGGAGCGTGTTTTGCATGGCATTGTAGCATACGGAAAAAAGGAGCTGACATGCTCTGCTTGTTCTTTTGTTCAGAGGTCAAGAAGGAGAAGGAAGAGCGACCGAGACACCGTGAGCGAGAGGGACGAGATCGAGATGCACCACGAGACGGTGAGTAGTGTCGGTCGAGTTATCTAGCCTCTGAAGAGCAGCTCCAGGCTCCGTCCGTGTCCAGCCAGAGCTGTTCTTCCAGCTGAAAAACTCAGTCGGTAGTTCTGTTTACCGCACGCCTTGGGATTCGGACTAACTAGAATCCCATAATTTTTCTGACAGAGCGGAGAGAGCCCAAGAAGGAGAAGGAGCCGGCCGAAGGTACGTCGCTCGCTGCCTTCGCAGTCCAGTCAGGCTCAAGTCTCCAGGCGCCCTCTCAACGGACAGCTAGCTCCCCCTTCTCATGCAAGTCTCTCTTTATTTGTTTGACAGGTGATCGGAAGGAGCGGAAGCGCAGTCGCTCACGCTCCAAGGAGCGGAGACGGCGCTCTCGTGACCGCTCTCGTGAGCGGAAGAAGCCTCGTTCCCGCAGCAGGTCCAAGGAGCGAGAGCGCCCGAACCGAGAGCGAGATCGCTCTCCCATCGAGCTGGACTTTGGTCCTCGCGTCTCACGACGGCGGAAAGTCTCCGTCTGGTGGGACCGACCGCCGACCGGCTTCGAGCACATCACTCCGCTCCAGTACAAAGCCATGCAAGGTACTCAGTCAGCGGTCTCCTTGCTCCATGCGGTCGTCTCTAATTCCTTTGTTCTCCTTGCAGCGGCTGGTCAGATTCCGGCAAACTTGGTACTGGACACGCCGGCAGCAGCCGCCGCGACGCCCGTCGTGGGCTCGACAGTCACTCGCCAGGTACTGGTGAAGCATGTAAGCTTGAGCAGCAGTAGTCCAGCGCCTGAGTAGTCTTGACTTGTGACCTCTTTTATTCCCCGCAATCCAGACCAGCCCGGCTTCTGTGCCGAGCAGCTTGTTTGTCCATCCAGTGCCTTGTTGTTGGGCTCACTACTGTGCGTGCCTCAGAGTGCAGCTCCTGTCAGTCAGTGAGCAGTGCTGGCTGGGCCTGCTTGATTGCGATCCATGGGAAATAAGTCATTTCGGAATCACGCAGACTCACAGCCACAGCCGCGTTGCCTCTCTCGAGTCTGACTCTTGTTGTTGTTGTTGTTCTGGACAGGCGAGACGACTCTACGTGGGCAACATTCCCTTTGGCATTTCAGAGGACGAGATGATGGAGTTCTTCAACCAGCAGATGCACCTCTCCGGCCTCGCCCAGGCACCCGGAAACCCCATACTCGCCTGCCAAGTCAACCTCGACAAGAACTTTGCATTCCTCGAGGTACGCTCTCTCTCTTTTAGATTCTAAATGTAAGCAACGCACGCTCCAGTTCAGCTCGTAACCTAATGAGCGCCACTGCTGTTTTTGCTTTCAGTTCCGTTCGATTGACGAGACGACGCAGGCCATGGCCTTCGACGGCATCAACTTCCGCGGTCAGAGTCTCAAGATCCGTCGTCCCCACGACTACCAGCCCACGGGCATGGACCCACCAGGCACGCTCCAGGCCGCCATCGGAGCTCCCGTCGGTACGCAGTCCCACTCTTGCTTCCGTGTCAGTCAGCAGTGGAGGCAGAAGTCTAATAATTCTTTCTTTTGTTTGTCAGACGGAGCCTCGGTCAGCACGATTGTGCCCGACAGTCCGCACAAAATCTTCATCGGCGGACTTCCCAACTACCTCAACGAAGACCAGGTTCAGAGACCGTTCTTTTTCAAATAGCCTAGAACACAGCGCGACAACGTCTAGAGTCTAGAGAAGCCTTAAGAGCAGTCTAGCTAGAGGCAGCGCTGAGATCCGAGCTAGGGCTGGGCCTTAGGCCAACAGAGACAGACTTCTTAAGTAGAGAGGCAGTTGCTAGGTGCTTGAGGTCAGGTCGTGAGCGGAGTGAGCCCTGTGATTAATCTTGTTTGTTTCCCTTCCTTGTAGCCCAGGGCTGTGGGCAAGGGCAGTGGTTCTCTGCGGAGACGCTCGCCAGGCAGTTTCTGTGCGGGCTGACGAGTCTCGCGCTAGAGCTTTCTCCCTGCGCAAGGCAAGTCTCTTTTTACTACCTACCTACCACTTTACTTCTCGTCTAATGCCCGCTTCACTCACAGAGACCTCCTCGGGTAAGTCCAGTTCTTCTTTGCAGCAGGCTCTCACTCAGCCTGGGCCCAGCAGGGCCCACCCCTTTTGCAGGTTCATGGATCAGGCCCTCCGCTTCCCTCCCAGTCGTGTCAGAACACGCAGGATCAGTCTTTTCTTTTCAGGGACTCCACAGCAGCAGCGGAGCACCAGCCTCGCTCTCTGCTCGCTCCCTCCAAGGCCGCCCTCGAATTCCTCTCAAAGGCCTCCTGAGCCTTCTTTCTTGACAGGGACTGGGAGTCCTTTGAGAGCGGCCTTGGCTGAGTAGAGCAGGGAGATTCCCTTGCAGGTTCTAGGTGGGCTCACGTGATAGCTCTTCATCCTCGGCGCCTCTTTCTCTTCTCGACCGGACTCGAGCGAGGCCTCATGCCCTTTGCTTCTCTTCTTGCAGGTCAAGGAGCTGCTGAGCTCGTTCGGGAAGCTCCGGGCCTTCAACCTGGTCAAGGACTCGGCGACCGGACTGTCCAAGGGCTACGCCTTCTGCGAGTACGCCGACGTCGGAGTTACGGACCACGTGAGTACAGGCTCTGCGACGGTTGAGCTTGAGTCCGACTGAACTAATGCTCTTCTGTCTTGTGTGCAGGCCATCGCGGGTCTGAACGGAATGCAGCTCGGGGACAAGAAGCTGATTGTGCAGCGGGCGAGCATCGGAGCCAAGAACGCCGCCGCGACGGGCATGGGAGCTGTGGCCATTCAAGTGCCGGGCATGCCGCTGGCCATGATGGGCATGGGCGGCTCCGGCCCGCCGACCGAGGTGCTCTGTCTCATGAACATGGTCACGCCCGACGAGCTCCGGGACGACGATGAGTACGAAGACATTCTCGAGGACATCAAGGAGGAGTGCGGCAAGTACGGCGTCGTCAGGTAAGAGCCGTTCCGTCCTTGAGCTTACACAATCCGTGTCCGTGGACCGTATGCGGAGAGAGCAGTGGAAGTGAGGCTCTGCTCTTTAATTAACACGTCCGGGAGGAGTGACGACAGGAGCCCAGGGAATCAGTTATCCGTTTCATGGCCTCGTTGTCCCGTCTTCGCTTCAGTCCTGGCTCTGACTCCAGTCTGGAATGAACTGGCTCTAGCCGACCCAGTAGCACTCGCTCCTCTCTCCGCGACGAAAGCAGTGTTCTGAAGAGCTCCTTTTCCTCACGGGCCCAACTCAGCTCCTCACATTTTACTCTGACTCTTAGAGGATACAATACGAACGCCGCCAAGGCGTCGGTATATTGTATAGATACTCTAAGCTCTGACTTGCTTGGGCTGGAGAGAGCAGAGCCGCCGTCACTGCTCTCTCCTTTCGAGGTGTCTCTTGTCTCTCCTGCGAGACAGGCAGTTGGCATGAGTGAGAAAGCAGCTGGAAGAGCTCCGTCGAGTCCAGGCTCCAAGTGAGGCCAATGAACTCGCTCCAGTCACCTCCTGTCTCTGCATTTTACTGACCGTCCAATGTCTTGTTCTTGCTGTTCAGGTCGCTGGAAATCCCGAAGCCGATCGAGGGCGTGGAGGTTCCGGGCTGCGGAAAGGTCTTTGTGGAGTTCAACTCGGCCAGTGACTCGCAGAAGGCGCAGCAGGCGCTGGCCGGCCGTCGCTTCAGCAACCGCGTCGTCGTCACGTCCTACTTTGACCCCGACAAGTACCATCGCAGGGAGTTCTGAGCTCCGGAACTCAACTCAACCAGCAAGCGCGTCTGTCTGCTGTCTTTTATTTCGTTCTGATTTCGAGGTCCAGAGGAGTGGCTGACACGTGAGAGCTGCGGCTGGCTGCTCAGAGCCACCACGCCGCCCTCCTGTCTCAGCACCCACTCTGCCCCCTCCTGTACAGTGTGCATATATGTATAAGTATGTCTTTGACTCTCAGCCAACTCTGGCTGACAAATGGAAATAAAAATAGACTTTGGCCCAAAACGTCCGCAGGATTGACTATTTAAAAAAAAGTGGGCGTTGCCATACGTCCGCTTTTCTTGGGAGCTCAAGTCAGACTCGGAGAGATATGTTCGGGTCGCAGGGTCCATTGTCGTCTACTCACGACGACGGAGGAACAGGAAGGCGGCAAAAGGTGAAGCCGGCGAAGGTGTCGGTTGTCGGTGGTGCTTGGGGGGAGTTAGGGGATGAGACGAGAGGCGGGGCAGGCCTCGTCACACTGGGCACGTGACTTGAGGGAGTGCCACTGGGCGATGGGCGTTCGCTGGGCCTGCGTCATGTTCTTCCAGTGCGTGACCTCGTGCGGACCTGCTCAGAAGAAGTCGGGCATCAACGGACTGGCTCAGCTCGAGTGCGCACCGTCTCACCTGAGGCCTCTTTGCCGAGAACGAGGCGGCCGATGAAGTGGTCCTTCAGCAGATGACCGCCATTGAAGTCCAGAACAGAAATGACCAGCGCCGAGTCGGCCAGCTGAACGAAGTTTACGTCGAAGCTGCGAAGCAGAACGAAAACAATGAGACAGAGCAGTACGCGAAACAGACGAGCAGCGAGCTAGAACAGCTGGGCGTCCTTTCAGTCACTGCATTAGGATGAAATACAGTCCGGGCAGGGAGAGAAAGAGCATGGACTGTCTGGCAGAAGAGAGGAGCAGGAGCGGCAGTGCTTCGAATGGCACATCCATCGCTCGAGCAGGAAATGGACTGCAGACTGTGGTTCTGGCTTGGATGAATCCAGTCGCTTCCTTTCTTTCCACAGACCAGACCAGGACCCCAGCCCAGTGCCATTGACACGCCGTACTCAGCCAGCAGTTCTGCTCGGTCACAAAGCTGCACATCGTCCCCTGCCCTCCTCGCTCGCTCACCTTAAACTCTCATTAAAGACGGGGTCGAGTGTATACTTTTTGTAGGCCGTTTTCTTGGTCTTGACGAGGCGATCGTTGACCAGAAGTGAGACACGCACGTAGGGAGCTGCCAACACAAGAAGAGCAGCCTTCTGAAAAAAGACTATGGCAGGAGAAGGAGTTCGGCTGGACTCACCTGCTCCGCCAACGAGGTCAGTGGGCAGGAGTTGCTTCGCTCGTAGGACGTCCAGGTTGAGTCGCCCGGCGGCGGGCAAATAGCAGAGCGAGAACAAGAGCTCCCCCAGGTCTTCACCGGACACCTGGAAGCAGAACAAGGGCTCAAGCACACGCCAGACATCGAAGGTCACGCCGCTCCTCTGACGTCTGGCCTAAAGGAGAGATACTGACAGGACAGGCCTGCGTTGTCTCTCGACTAGTCGCAGATTGGAGCAGAGACGAAGCTCAGCAGACTTCCAACAAGTCGGCTGACTCGAAATCAGACTGGACCTGCTCCTCGTTCTTCTGATTTGCAGAGAAAGAAAAAGGCAGAGACGGGCTTACTTACACTCTGAACGGGCTGGAGCGGCTTCCAGATGTGGAGACCCTTCAGGAAGTTGAGGTCGACACAGGGAAGGAGCACTTGGCCGACGACACGATGCCGAGAGTACTTGTCAAAGTCCTTGACCAGCAGCTGAAACAGAAAACAGCGTCTCTTCATTCAGGGCTTTGCTGGTCGCGCGTTGCTTGCCAGCGGCGCTTGTCTGTGCTCAGGCGTACCTGGAGGGTTCTTCGCTCAAGTTCCCGGAACGGAATGTCAAAGGCAAAGTTCTCGTCGAATCGCGGGTTCTGCGTCTTTTTCCGGAGGGACGTCTGGCGAGAGTCCTTCTGGTTCGGAAGCAAGCAGACCTGCAACAAACAAACTTCAGCCACTGACCTTGCAGAAGACTGACCTTGACCCACCTTGACATACGGATTGGAGTGGGCCTGATCCTGCTTGGTCGCGTCCATGGCCATGGGTCGCGGGAGATCACGAGCCTCAATTACACGGACCATCAGTTGCTGTGACCCCGGGTCGTAGCTCAGGAAGAAGTGCAGAGAGCCCAGAGCCTCGAAGACGGGTGCCGTCGTGTCGTCGCTCTCCTCCAGCTCGTAGAGGTCAGGCCGAATCTGGTCCGCCGACCCCTGTACATCATCCAGTTCTGTGAGTCACGCTCAGCATCTTGGTCGCCTGTGCGTCTTACCTGTGAGCCGATCGTGTCTCTGCGCGCAGGGCTGAGGAGTTTGGGCTGAACGAGCGTCGCCTCACGCGGAACGCCAGTCCAGAAGTCGATGGTTTTGAGGTCCATGAGCGGAGCGGAGGACTCGTGGCGCATCGTCAGACTGCTCGCCCGTCTCGTCTGAAACAAGCAAGAATGACGACTGAGATGCTGGCCAGACAAAGGCAGAACTGGAGGCGGACGGTGGCTGACCTCGATTTGCTGGTAGTGCTGGCCCAAGAGGTCGCGGGTCGTGGAGGACGTGGAGGCGAGGGAGCCGCTGGCGGAAGTAAAGGACCCGTGCCGTTCCTCCGAGTACGTCTCGCTCAGTCCACTCAGCTCCTCGCCGCTCTGGAACACAAACGCCCATCAATAAATAGACGGACGGATTGCAGTCAGGTTTCTGGCGAGCGCTGCTGTAGCTGGCTGGACATACCTGCTGGAGGATGTAGGTGATGTCTTCTTTACGGATGGCACCGCGTCGCTCCGACCCCTGGAAGCACGAGCAGCAGAGGACCCAGAGGTACTCCCAACACGCCCGACACCAGGCACAGCACCAGCCCATCCTCCGGGCGGCCTCCTCAGAGCCAGTCTGTCTCTCTGTTCAGAACGAGCTTCTCAGCGTCCAGAGCAGAGTCCTCCAAGATGCAGAGACTTTGAGCTGGCTCTTGGAGGACTTTCCAGCCAGAGTCGCTGCTGGACGAGCTGAAGGGCGCTGAGGGGCCGGTCTGCTGGGAAGCGGCAGACCTCTCAAGGTCCTTGATGCGGAGAGACTGAGAAGTAGTTGCGTCTAGCCAGAGCTCATTGCGGTGGGCTTGATGCCTCAGCTGGCTGGCAGTTTGCTGCAAAGGCCCGGGCACGGCGGAGAGCGGCTGCTGTCGAGCAAAAAGCGGGCTCAGCTCACAGCCAAAGTCCTTGAGTGAGAGGAGGGGGCAGGAGGTCGGACGACGGATGGATGTCGGCTGAGTAGGCGAGTCAGCGGACGAGCAGCATACGTGTCCAGTGATCTGGTCAAGGTCCTGGAATGAGGCGCTGCTCCATGCTGCTCCAGCAGAGAACTTTCTCCACTTTCACCTTCTCGCTGGAAAGCTGGTCTGGCACGTCGAGTCCTCCGAACGCACAACGCAAGAGCGAGCCCGGTCACGCTAAGGATGACGACCTACGCATTAAACACCAATGGAGAAAGCATGAAGTCAACACTGCCCTATTATGGTAAACACCGCTTGAGTCAACACAAACACCCACCCACAGTGAACAGCAACCAACGCTGACGCGCCGTGCAGTGTTAAACACGGCGTAACATTGCAAATCTGTATGGCGCTGAGGCATTGCTTTCCTTAGACTGCTAAATTGCGGCGGTAAGGCTAGGCCCCAGAACAGGGTTAGCTTCGTCCTGCGGATTTTTCATTCTTCTTCATTCGAGCTAGCAATTCTGTTAGCTTATCCCGAGTGCCCTAGCCTAGCTCGCTATTGTAAGAAAGCCCGAATACACAGATACCAGATACGCTCAACTATTGATTTGCTGTTTAGCTGGAGTGACGAAGTGATCACTCACTGCTGGTGTTTAGTTTAAGAGTCGTGCATGTTTACTGCCTGCTTTCTCCAATGCTGTTTACCGCGGGCGGAGGTCTTACTGCTTACGTGCTGGCTGAGCTCGAGCCCAGCTCTGCAGACTTGAGACTCGTCTGCTCGACTTGGAGACAGCACAGACGTCCGTCCAGTACGAGGGCTCCCTGCGGCGAGGCTTAGGCGACTTGACCTCAAGATCCGAGCAGGAGGACAGGGACTCCGTGTGTTGGACGCGGAAGCGAGGAAAGCTGCGGAGAGCGTGCTGGCTGAGCGTGGGCGGACGGACGACGGAGGTCTGCCTGGCTGGAGAGTGCGAGGGGGGACTGGCTGACTGGAGAAAGCCAGCAAGTGGAGCAAGCAGCCGTCTCCTCTGTCCAACAACAGCTGGACGCAGCCGAGACGACGCAGCAGCAGCCAGCGTCTTCTCAGCCCAAGAAAGCCAAAGGCGGGCTGCTGGCTGAGAAGCGCAAGACTTCACTCCCGACGCGAGCTGGTCCCACTTAACCCCGACTCAGGCTTGCACCTCAGCTCTGGTCAGCTCTGCTTCCTTGTCTGTGTCAGGTTCTGACTGACTCTGAACCTGAAAGCTGACTGAACATCAGGTCAGACGAGGACGCCTGAGTTCCCATGCTCGGACTTCCAGCGGAGTTACTGCTCCGAGACGACGCAGCAGCAGCCAGCGTCTTCTCAGCCCAAGAAAGCCAAAGGCGGGCTGCTGGCTGAGAAGCGCAAGACTTCACTCCCGACGCGAGCTGGTCCCGCTTAACCCCGACTATAAGGCTTTCACCTCAGCTCTGGTCAGCTCTGCTTCCTTCGCTGACTGACTCTGAACCTGAAAGCTGACTGAACATCAGGTCAGACGAGGACGCCTGAGTTCCTATGCTCGGACTTCCAGCGGAGTTACTGCCATGGACTCCCAACCGCCGTCGCTCCAAATGCTCGACCAGGCAGGCTCGTGAGGTCGACTAACTGATCAAGACTGTGCGGAGCAGAGCGCTACTTTCTTCAACGTTCACTCTTTATTTCCTTTTGTAGTTGTAGAACAGACATAAACAGAAAACAAGACAAGAGTCTACACAAGCTGGAGTGTTTCCGGAAAGAGGTCTATCGCTTCTTACGTCCTTTGCCCTTGACCTCGTTCGGGTTTCGAGAGTCCCAGTAGTGAGACGCACTCGTCTTGACGAAGAAGGCGCGTGAGTTGATGTCGTTCATCTCAAAGGGCCCGCTCTCTCTGGCCAGTGCCTTTTTGCTCCGCTTTTCTTGTGGGATCTGCTGGTCCTGCGTGAGAACGGGGTTCACGGAGTGCTTCCCGCCCTGCGGACTCGGCAGAGAAAACTTCTTGCCGCGCGCCGAGAGGACGAACTTGCGCGAGAAGTGGAGCTTCATCTCTCCGTCCTCTCCGACGGAGACGGAGACCTTCCGCAACGTCGAGTTCCCGCAGCGCGGACAGAACTTCTTCTCAAACTGCGGCGTCGTGAAGAAGCAGGCGTAGCAGCGCAGAATGTACGACCGCAGCGTCCTGATCCGCTCTCCCTGTCCCGACACCAGCGGAATGTTCGTGTGCAGAATCACGTTCTGAAACAAACAATAAAATCATCAGCACAAACATGCACATTAGATTCCATCACAGAGACTTGAAGGGCTGGCGCTCACCTGAATGGCGAAGTCAGTCGAGAGCACGGCGACGGAAGCGGCGGACTGGACGGCCTGCGGCTTGGCCTTGTAGTTGGACGCAGTGATCCAGCCGTCGTCGTCGTCCGACTCCTCCTCACTGTCCTCCTCACCCTCTTCCTCCTCCTCGCAGCCCGAGTCCTCTTCACTCAGCGTAGGAGGAGGCAGAGGGTGCTGGCCGAGGGTCAAGAGGGCTTTGACGTGCTCCATCCAGCGCTTGACGTGGACCAGCTCTCCGAGCGGCACTCCGTCCAGCCGGCGCAGAAGCTCCGTGTCCTTCTGGGACAGACTGTAGCCCTGGACGTAGGAGCGCGTCGAGAGGTGAGCCTCGTACTTGGCCAGCTCCAGCTGCGGCATGTGGAAGCCCATCGGCAGCGTCGTGGACGGGGATTGCTGAGGACCGGGCTCTCCGCTGCCGAAGACGGTCCTGCGGGAGGCGTCCTTGAAGAGCACGGGCTCTTCTTCTTCCTGGAACTGCATGGCCAGGGCAATGAGCTTCAGGTCCACGAGTGAGAGACTCGCGTAGTCCCCTGTTCTCTTCCCCAACTCCGTGGCTGCAGCAAAGGACAAGAGTTAAGCACAAGTTATTTAGTGGATTCATGAAAAAGAGCTGACTTGCCTCTCGCGACGTAGTCCGCCCTCGGCTCCTCCAGAATCAGTTCATAGGGAATGCACTTGAGGCGTTGGCGCGTGGCGGAGTCCCGGATTTCCCGCAGAACGTCTGGAATCGTGTAGACACGCGGACAGAGCTCCTGCAAGCACATACGAGAACAAACATCAGCAATCAGCAGACATAATATGCGTCGACCAGACTCAAGCCTGGCCAAACACCAAAGGAGACAGGTCAGCTTTTGAGGTGACTGTGCCTGAGCTCACCGCTCGCTGTTCACTTGCAGGCTGAGTTCCGGGTTCCGGCTTGAGTGAACACTCAAGAGCATGTCCAGCGTTCTGCATGCATGCCAGAGCCAAGAGCCAACAGTCGAGATCGAGAGTGAACTCCATCGAGATTCATCGATCATATATTCAGTTCAGACTCTGCGTTATGCTGCTGTTGAGCATGGAGCTGCTGTCGCAAAGCCTGCACTTTGACCCAAGACCTCGACTCTAACTCTAACCCTTCTTCATCCTGGCATCTGCATGAGCTTGACGAGCATGCATGGGCATGGGAGTATGGTGTATGGGAGTTGACCGTCGTACACCGTAACCGTAAAGGAACAAAGGGCATACCACAGGCATCGAGTATCCATGCCTGTACCTTTCAGTCATGTTCGCATGAGCAGTGAGTGAGCACTTACTTGAAGAGCGTAGGCTTTGATGAACGCATTGGCGTCTACGACGAGCTTCTGGAGCGGCATCTTCGCTCCGCACAAGCACAACAACCAACAGCAGCAACTCTGTTCTCTGCCTTCTTTCTAGCTGGCCGGGGATCGGAGGTCAGCGTCAAGGAACACGAGCTTCAGGTGACAACTGATGCGTGACAAGGAGTAACCACTCTTCCGAAGCACGACAGACAACAGAGCGGAAGTGACTTTCTCGGACTTTTTCTTTCTTTGAACGAGTCTCGTGCCGTGTGCGTGCGTGCTTGAGAGCTGAGCGAGCGTGTAGGAGATTCGAAGTTGGCGCGCTGCTGTGTGCTTCTAAGCAGGAACTAGGCCTCTCGCCAGCAGCCGACACCTTAGTCCACTTTCACCCATAGAGATGGAAAGAGAACGGGCTTCAGAGGAAAGTGGACTCAGCCTGTCGGCCCGCCATATGCTGGAACCACCACACACCAGCTACGTCGCCGCAGCTAGAATTTAAAATTCTGCTTTATTATTATAGGTACCCGTAACCGTGTGTCGTCTCTGTACCAATGTTCAGATTAAAATCGTTTTC
>VNWX01002619.1:0-11717 GCA_009869905.1 Ceratophysella communis | reverse complement strand
CTTGATAGTTATTTGTAAATTTTTGAAATATAAGAATAATTTTGAAACTTTAAGCAAATAAATTCAAATGAGAACGATGAAAGTTTGTAATTAGAAATTTAACGGGACGCATGCTGCATGGCATGAGCTTGGAGATGATAGTGGGTCATGAATCCACGGTAGCATATAGAGCAATTGAACTCTGGAGTACAGCTTCCAACTCCAACAGAAGCAGTTCCGCTGATGGCATTTTCAGTCGTCATTGGTAACTTGTTACCGTCATTCCCACTAATAATTGCATGCAATTTTGCATGTTCAGCCAATTCAAGTTCACTAACGAAATTATACGCACATCTGGTACACTTGTGCATGACTTCAGGAAGCGGTCCTCCTAATGCGGCTTTTCCTTTCCTGGTTTTCTTTGCCTTCGACGAAGCAGCAGGTCCAGATCCACTTCCAGCAATCATTAGCGTTTCTGTTCATAAAACGGCCATGGAAATGTTAAATTAAGAAGTTGCAAAATCGTTTAGCGTTTTCGGAAAATGGCTTTTTAGTTTACTTAGCCTACCTCCATTAGAAACAATCTTAATTTTCTTCACTCGTGGAGCACGTTTTGCTCTGGATCCACTCGCGCGTTTGCGTTGACTCTTTCGTTGCTTCGTATTAGCACTCTTGCCGATTTCAGACAGAAGAGCAGTAGCAGCCAAGGATGGTTTATCTTTGATTCCGGTACCGGGAACATCAGCTTTAAGAGTCACTGTATTGGGTAATTCAAAGAGTCAAAGGAATACAGTATAAGCGTATATATCAAAATTGAGTAAAAATTTTAGGTCTAAGAGAAGAACACGTATACTGTGAGTACTAACCGTTCGAAATGCGTCCTTTCGAAGTGCGGCGGCCAACAACGACTTGGCTAGCTGATTCTTCGCCATTATGAGTAGTGCTGTTGTTAGCAGCTTCGTTGCCCTTCTTCTCACCGATCTCCGAATCCTTTTCTTCGTTTTCAAGGCCGATAGGAACAACCGATTTCGCAGTGGCAGCCCCTTTCCCCCTTCCACCGCCCTTAGCACGGGACTTCCTGGGTTTTTTGGCCACAGGGATTTTGTTATTGGCTGACTTTCCTCCAGCGACAGGTGCAGATGGTAGAGCAACAGTTCCAGACGATGGCTGATCAGCATCGGACTCAGCCAGTTCCATGTTTTCAGCTGTGGCAAAACGACGAAGTTTGGGAGGCGGTGGTAACGGGAACTGGCTGTCGCTTGCTTTTCGTCGAGAAGCAACTCCACTAGCCTGTCCTTGTGTAGCAGATGAAGAGGTCAGACTTGACGCCATGTCCAGCGGCCGTGAATTGGAAGCAGCACGGAGGTTTGAAACTTGAAATTTCTGCAAAGCCGGTAACGGTGGTAGGAACACGGAATCATCGGGGAGATGCTCGGGTTGGGCACTCTGTCTCTGTCCTGCTACATCTTCTCGACGCAATCTATTCATCAAATTCATAACAGTTGATTCCAATTCGGTAATCTGTACAAAAAACAAATAAAATTGGAGTTTTAGACTTCGTCGTAAGCGTAAGCTGGGATATTCAATATTGTATCAAAATTTTAAGGAATTTATCGAAATTTATGCAGATTTAATTTAATAGATCCTCACTCGTGTTTGATTATAGAGTCAGAGCTGTTCCCAAACCCTCCAAATTTCCATGAATTCCCAAATTACGAAGCAGCAAGAGATGTACTTCTCCTTCCAGCAATTGGACACGAAACTTCAACTGCGCTACTTCATCTGGCTGTTCTTCGCCACGAGCGCTACGCTGTTGCTGTTCCATGGCAGACATTCTTTAACCTCTAGACACCTTCAACGCCGCTGCTGAGTTGAGACAACAGTTGACCTCTCGCCTTGACCTGAGCCTTGACCTGACACCAATGATACCCGAGTGACAAGGGAGGCGGAAAAGAAAGCCTTAGACTGTGACGACAGAGTCAGTACGGAGTACTACACGAAGAAGAAGACACGGCCACACGGACAACTGGACTGAAAATGGCGTCCAAGTGTTGAGTGGCGTGGGCCGGGCGTGCGTTGCGTAGCGGATGGTCGATGAACTCCAAAGAAATGCCTAGCCTGTGCTGTGGATTGGAGAATCAAAGCGTCCTACACTCCCGCTCCCGCTTCAGCAGGAGCGGGCTTTGCGGCAGATGCAGATGATGCAAATGCACGAGAGCAGCTACAGAGACAAAGACCCGAGAAACTCACCGACGCTCATCAGCTCATCTTCATCGAGAGAGGGCAATAGGTACGTATACGTAGGAAACAACGCGTCTATGACCGGTCAAGTCCCAGGCAGCGGGTTGGTGACCTCTGAGGTAAGTACCGAGAGCAGAAATCTTATAATATGTAGGTATGTATTATGAAGCTTTTCGCCCTTGCATTAAAGTCGGTTTACTTTTCAGCCGCACATTTTTATTTAATTAATTAACTAGATCTTTTACATGGAAGATCAAGATGACCTAGGTCTTTTAGATCTAAAATACAATCCATCTGCCGTCTTAATTAATATCTAACTCATGTATCGATCAATTTTTACAGGAAAAGTTAATTAATTTCGTTAGAGCTTTATAATTAATCACAACTTATGGTATAGGTACCCACTTTTCTGACGTTTCTTGGTCAATTCGTGCCGTGATTACCCGGTCTCGGTTGGATTTTCCAGTCAGGTTCCATCGGAGGCGACGCAACCAGTATTAGGCGACAATCGGTTGGTTTACTTCCACGGAATCCTGTTCGGGAAATGATCTTCCTGCAACTAAACTCGTAACCTCTGGTCAGGAGTCAGGTCAGGTAGTATGTATCCTATGATATCAATTCGTTATTAAGGTTTAATTTGCACATTAATTTTAATTATGTTAGCTGATTTTGGTAGATACAATTTACAGTAAGCCATCACAATATCGCAAAGCTTTTTTTTAACCTAGCATTACCCAATCCCAACCAACAGGAATTTCAGTGCCCTAAGATTAGGACAGAAAAGTATGGGATCACGGTTTTCCCTGACTTCATATCACAATTTCAAACAGTGCTTACCTACATTACTGTATTAGATTTGAGCTACGAAATCTGTATTAGATTTGAGCCAATGTTCGATTCTGGTGCTTACTACAACGCCGTCCTTTTCCATTGCTTCTTCTGACACTGTCATTCTTCATTTCCAGGTGCTTCTTGAGTTTGTCACGATCAATGCGCTGGAGGAAGAACGGTAGAGCGTTATCGGTCCAGGACACACATTTTTCCATTGGTGTTTTGAAGAGAGGTTCCGTGTACATAATTGCTCCAATGTCATCCAGATTCCGTCCCGTAATACGAAAATTGATTGGAGAATATTCTTTGATGGAGACTATCCTCGTACCGTCTTTCAAGTCTGGCAAATATTTTCTTGAGCTTGTTGTCCACTTCTGGACCGAAAGCAAAATTGTTGGCAAAAATAATGCTGGCTCCTTCTATTTTTTCCAAAATTGTTTTTTCCTTGCTGAAAAAGTCTCCTTTTACGAGTTCATACGGGCTATAAGTTTTTCCATACCAGGTCATCCAGAATTTGAATTGACCATCCATCGTCGTGGCGTACGTGGCCGGTATATCAGCCTTCTCGACTCCATAGCACCAGCGAACCGGCACTGCTGCAGCTACCTGTAACACCACTTGACCAATTCCTGATCCCAAGTCCATAAAAGTATCACTCTCGGTAAGATCCAGTTTCTTAATCATACGGTCAATTAGCTTGAATGAGGTTTCTCCATAAACTCCCGGCGAGAACGGTTTGTACTTGTTTAGCATCTCGGGATTCGGTACGGCTGCATTGTAAACTTGCTGGAGGATATGTTCCAGCAGTTTAGTTGATGGGGATTCACGATCCTTGCGCAGGCTTTCGTTCATTTCACCAATGGCCGTATTATATTGGTCGCACAAGTTTTTGACACTTTCAAATGACTTGGTATTGCAAGTTTGGAGAGCGTTGTCCAAGCCATTCCGCTCCAGCAGTTCTGGGTAATCCACACACACCCACTTGATTGTTTCCACTATTTCAATGAGTTCATCCTCGATTTCCGTCACGCTGGTAGATCGAATAATATGAGACCAAACGTATCTTTTGGTTGGTGCTCCAACAGGGCTTTGGAGCTCTAGCGAGAGCTGCGGGTCGATGGTAGGCGGAAGTAAGATGTGTTCATCGTCAGCCGACGGATTCACATCATGATTTGACGAACCAGAATTCAAATTAATGCTGGCAACTCCAAGCTCGAGTGGCATTCGCACTTGCATCCCTTCCGCGTTGAGATTTGGATCGGAACCGGGCACAGAAGAGCTTCCAACAACGCTATAAAATTCAAAATAATTTAATTGAAATACAATCACAATTCTCAGTTGGCTGGATGATGTGAAGTGAATTGATGACCAAATTGGACATGATTGTCAAATCCTGAATCGACGACACGTAACATTGTAATTCTGTTTTAAATGAATTCCCACCATTGAATAAAAATTCACTGCGTATGATGACAAGAATTTAGCAACTAAGAATATTTATTCAAACTGCAGACAATAACTTACGGTATATTCCTCTCCGTGGCGGATTTTTTCATCTCCTGCAGAATAGCATTATATATCTCTTCAATTCTCCGACGATCCAGACCAGGAGGAGCCCATACCCCATTCAGCCAGTTGCTTCCATTAGGGTAATAAAAAATCTCGAAAAGACGGCTAGCCATCTCGATTCGCTGACTGGAACCTGCTGCACAGACAATAGAATATACAATGCCACCTTTTAAGATTTAAGATTGAATAGTTTATACACTTTTGCCGGGCTATATAGTGTTTTTAATTTTGCATAGTTCTACAAATAACTTACCTGCCTTAATGCTAATATCGACTTCCAAACAGGATCGCAGCTGCAGTATTATTAATAGAGTTTCTGGTCTTCTTTTCGAGGTTGTATCCAACCAGGAGCAATTTTTCTTCGTCAACCGTTCCCCTTGAACTCTGAAACGCGAAGTCGACTTGGACAACGTTTCAAGGGGCGACGGGTGCTGCTCCAGTACTTTTTGTAACCATATCAGGTCTTCTTCGGTCCTTCGGATTGGTTCAACCGACTAAGGAAATAACTAATAAAAAGCATTACAACCAATAGGAGAGTAACGAGAATGTCGCCATACAATACTGTAAGCCATTTTCCAGCTACGCCAGAACTTTTAAACCAATCACACCCCCTTCCACCCGACACCCATGCTCAAGGGGATAGTCGAAAGCATTTCGTTGATCGGTTAAGGTAAGGATTACGTGGTTGATGCTACCCCCTATGGAGAAAGTTACATGCTACCCCCGTTGATCAAATAGTGCACATGTTGTTGTGAACAAAATTACTATTAGAAAAATAAAATTTCTTGGAGCCAATAACCCGTACGATAAAGTTTCATCATGATCATTTTTATTTCTAACAACATCCATTACCCCGGACGCTCGGAATTATTGTATACATTTTTGCAGCATATGATTGGTATATACGCCATAAATAGAATCACATGCTAATACTACAATTGAATATTCGACACAAAATATTTTTGGTACAGTACAGGAACAAAACTAGGAATCCATCCGCTCCGACTTGTGGATAATGTTCGGGTTTCGTCGACGTCTGGGACAATAAGAACTGTAAGTGCTTGCTTAGGTAAACCGGGTTACATTTATTGCCAGGGAGATGGCAGTGACAGTAGCAAAAAAAAAATGTAACAGGAACGCTTTCTGCTTTCTCCTGCTTTCACTTTCGCTCTAAAATTACTGTGCCTGCCTTTTAAGGTTTCAGGCTCGAGTTTATGAAGCTCATCTTCAGGGATGACAGTGTTATTACCAAATATTGAAGCTGTAGCTGTATTGGCTGAATTGAAAATTTGAGCTCATGGTTAATCGAAAATTATTTGCCAAAATGAAAAGATTTTAAATACACGAGCATCAGGTAAATTTAAGCTTCAATTTTTGCCTACGGAGAAAGCGATCGGAACCTGCCGATAATAGCGACCTACAGTCCGGTATTGACCTTGTGAAGAGATTTAGTTGTCACGTTAAACTGGACCAGGCTATACCGATCAAGCCAATGGAACTGGAACACGATTACAGAATCACGAAGGAGCTCTCGTCGCTGAGGAGATCTAATGAATGATCGATGATTTGATTAGAGATAATGCTGAGGCTCAAGACCCCAGACTAATCTTAAGTATAATAAGACTTTTAGTCCAACTTTTTCATTATTTTGGGACAAAAAGGGATTATGTGTGGTTAGAGATCTCGTCCATCTCTGTAGTCTCGTCATATGTCAGACAGAATAACGCAGAACCCTGAACTTTCCCTTCACTTTCACTCGGTGACTAAGTCATGTTGTCTCCGTCTCATTGCTCGGAGCTAAGCAGCCAAGAAATCAAAAAGCTCAAATCATTTTCTGAGAGATCTAATAAAGACGTCGAGTGGAACGTGACAGACATAAGCGCAAGAAATTAATGGTCTATATCCATTCTTTGAAATTAATGTGACCGATCTGCGGTTAAGCGATTTTCAGCTCAATGAAGTATAACCTATTGTAAATTGTACACAGCTTGGAGCAGCAGCCGTACTCCCACGGTAAACGTGCATTTATGCTTAATAACCGCATAAGGTAAATAGAAACAAATTAGCGTAACTAATTCTTGGCCGCATTATTTATTTTTATTAATTTAAAAGCTCAAGATTGCAGTCATGCTATTAATAAATGTGATGTTAGTTTGAGTTTGAATTGAAGTCCTTCAAGTAAGATTCCATGACGGGGCTTAGAAGTTGCTTACGCCCACGCAAGTTAAGCACAAAAGCCGGACGCTACACGCTACCTCCGGTCGTACCTCACCGACTTGCAAACCTTAAGATAATGACTAAATTAACTGTGTCTTAACGAAAACAATGCTCATCCAGGATTAGCAAAACTTGGAATAAACACATAACACATGTTGTTAGTTGTTATTAAACATGAGTCTGACTCACGTTTTCGTTTCATAGCCATCCACCCTGCTGTTTGTTTACAAGGCCTTTCAATTCATCTGCAGTAACGAGTTTGGTACAGACTGGGAAAAGATGAATAAATATTAGAGCATAAATCATAGCAGAACAACATTAAGTTTCAGTGCATAGTTCAAACGGAAGCATGAATGAGACACATCAAAATAACAAAAGTTTTGAGTTATGAACACTTGTGACATCAAAAATATGTTTTGAAGCTAAACCTTTTCAAGTTCAGTCTGTTACTAGTCAGTTCAGGGTGTCAGTTGTTATTACGGAAGATTTTAACTCTGCTAGTGTAATATTAATCTGGTTTATTTGTGTTCCAGAATCGCTATAATTTTGGAATTTTTGGCCATTAATGTATAAACCGAATTTTCGAAAAATTCATCTATCCAAGACCACCTTAATCCCTGAAACTGAAAAAATAAGTACATTAGAAATTAGAATGAAGTGCCCAGAAACTAATGTTACCCAGTTGGACTCAGAATCCGGAAAGAGCTTGAATGGATTGCCTGCGACCAAGTGACAATAAATTCAAGCGAGTTCGTGGGTGAAATTCCGAAGCATGCAGTAGTGCCAGATATGCATGAGTACATTAAGACTTCTCTGAAAATGCGTCCTTTTCCAGTGAATAATAGAAAACTGTGGCACTAACAGATAATCCCATTCCGCTAATGCACGGTCGGGGACAGCTCAACTTGCAATTTGCATCATACCTCATCCGGAATTTGTAATTGTTCCCTGTTAGATTGAAATCCCGGCTTCTTGCTTGTATAAAAACCCAAGTTGAATTCACTTTCACTTTCTTGTACCGGAAATTCAAAAGAAACAGTTCTTTGCTTTGTAGCTTTTCCAGGAACAACCACATCAAAGTAATACAATGGTTTAATGCATTAAGGCGATATTGCTTCGAGGAAATCCTACGACAGTCAGCGGGTTTTCCATTTGATTTAAATGCAAAATTGAAAGGCGTTCACCGTGTCGGGGGTGTGACCATATCCAAATGTTTCCCGCACTTGAATGGGTGTTTTAAAGCAAATATGTGCTTGCATCAGTTAACGTTCGGCTATGTATGATATTTGCATTAGCTTAATCTGGCGTAATACCGCTTTAAATTATTTTTATATGTGACATGTGCATGTGAAGGAACGTATCCGGAAGAAAATAGGGCAACGGGAAACGGTGTGCTTTCTTTTTTTTCCTACGTATCTGCATGTTCAGACTACACTAAATATTTGCATAAGACGTGGACTTTGATGCAGTTAAAATAGGAATTCAGGAAGTGAAATGTTGTTCACCTGGGAAATGTGATCAAAGCTATGTATGACGTGTACACCTACGAAAGGTCATCACTCATCACCAGTAAATTCCAGTTTTCCTTTATGAAACTGGAGGTCGGTATGCGGGCGGTCAAAATTCCGTATTTTGCTTTTAAACATTCGAAATGTATTTAGTTCTCCAGGTGTCAAAAGTCAAAGTGTTTAAGACACTGCATCTGCATTGTTTTGCAGCTACTGAGCTTTGAAGTATTTCCGGGGTAGGTGTCATTCACAGAATTATTGCAAGCATAAAACAGGAACATGAAAATTCGATACAAAGCAATATATTTTTTACTAAATTTTTATTCGACCGAGCTCTATACAGTTTTTTGGCATTTGATAAAAATGTTTTCACGACGAAAATGAAAATACCACAAATCAGTCGATCTTAGTACAATGGCTTCTGGCGTCTAATCAATGGCAATATTATTCACCAAATCGCATTAGAATTCTTAAACGCTTAGCTCCAGGCCGTTTCATATCCAGCCCAGCCGTGTAAGGCAACGGCAGAGTCCAAGTACAATAACGGCTCCGAATTGTAGGAATCAAAATGCCAATTCGAATTTTTTGATTCTGACCCCGAATCCGAACCATTTAGCTGGATATGCAACAAAATCTTCTACACAAGTATCAGATTCGTAATCGTAATTCGTATGAAAACCCAAAGTGAAAGTGCCATAGAGCTGGAGAAAGCGGGAGATTTTTAAGACAATAGTGGAGTGGGTCTCAATGCTTGAGAGAAGAAATTCAATCTACTAGGACGCTCGAGGTTTTTTAGACGCGGTGGTTCGTAGGCAATGTCCGAAGATGCCCGGGTCCTAGGCCTCCCTCCGCTGCAAGTGCAATATGAGTCCACGCTCCCGGGTAGCCTACCTACAGTTGCATTCTTACTGCCGGTCCGTGAACAGGAAAAAGCATCTCTCTTGTAAGCTACTTAATCATACCAACAGTTAACTTGCAAAGTTTTTAGAACATTCGCTTTCACCTTTTCAAATTACTAATACCCCTTTTAAATATTTAATTGCCTATGAACTTAATTTCCGAATTTCAAAATTTGATACTATCTTCAACCCTATTTGAAATTTCGTTCATCAAATTTTCGTGTATATCAGTCTGCCAGTAAAATAACCTATATCGAACAAAACTTTGAAACATTTATCCAAAAGCTTGTGACATTACTTAATATAAACAACCTTTTCCGAACTCGGATTATTGGTCGAACCTATGCTGTTTTAGTAGCAGAGTTTGTGACAACAAAAAAAAACGAAATTGACGCTGTTTAGAACATTCCTCTACTGCTCGACGTACCTGTATAAGAAAATCGAAATTATTGTAATTTCGCATCAGCTCCTAAGCCCAAAAGTCGTCGTCGTACAGGGTTGAAATCGAAGAAAGCGTCAGCAAGTCAATCTGTAAATCTCACCCTGTAGTACATCTCACATAAAAGGTAAGACGATTATCTGATACTATATTGACTTTACATTTTTTGACTCCAGTTTAGAATTATTGCTCTCAGAACAGCGGAAAATCATATTTTGCAGGAAAAAATCTTAAACACGTGGTTTGTTGTAGTTTAAATGATTTTAAGCTATTGGGGCTTCTGAGTGTCATTTTCAGCAAGTTCAAAACTTCAGTTTGCAATTTGCTTGTGAGTCTGAACGTTATGGATTCAAAGTAGCGCAGCGGACGCTCATAATACCCTAGCATAACGGTCAAATTCGACATTATATATGTAGACACCATAAGGCAATAATGCAGGCTATAGTCTTAATATAAAAGACCAGTATAACAGACATACATACCACGCAATTAATTTCAGGCATCTTTTACGCGTCTTGACTTTTCAATTTAATTTTTTTAAATAAAATTCTCTATGAAAATGTCATTGCCAATTTGTACGCCTGCTGAACATTGAATTAACCATTACCATTTCATTAAACATAATAAAACTTTTGTATTAGCAATCTAAACATCTAAAGCGCATTAAGCTGGCCCAATTTCTCTGCACTCTAATAATATTTATAGTTTTATAGTTTTTTTAGTACTTTTCCATAACAAAACTGGCAATTTCTAAAGTCAACATCACATATCGACGATAGTAAATTGTGTACCAATCATATTTCCCTGTGATTCAAACCATATGTGTCCATAAATATTTCACACTAAAATGCTTAAGTTCAAGGGCCACAATGAAATGATAAATGATATTGCTGTAATAGGATTTAATTCCAATAAGCTGGGTTTTATATTTATTAAGGTGATGCATTTTCCCACCTTTATTTTTTTGGGGTAGGTAATTGAAACTCGTAATTTTTAAGTAGTTCATTTAGACGATTACAAAATTTCGGCAAAATATTCGACTTTCAGTTTCCAATGTCGAGCGGACAACGGACTTCTCATCAGTTTCTGATTTCAATAGCTGGTCAATTAATTTCAGAGATGCATAATTGAATTAACTAGGATCGTTTAGCAGGTCATGCTATGCATACCTAAGTTTGTAAATTCAAGACAAACAACATACGACACGTGTTCATAGCACACAAAAATTCGCTTTATTTTGCAGCTACACTTTTTAATGAAATTATTAAAATGTGTTCTAAGCCGGAATTTGTTTAATTACTTGTTCCTAACAAATTCCAGGTAAAAAAATCTACAAAAAGTTTCAAAAAAAAGTTTTGCTCCAGGTAGGTTTAGAAGCCGTTTGATACGTATAAGTAGCTGTTAAATTCTCTCTCTTCCAGCTTCGAGTACGGTGGCGTGGTGAGACGAACTCGGGCGTATACTATTCTCTAGCGGGGGGCATTCATCCCTGCTGGAGGAGGTCCCAATAAATACTCCGGTATTTGAGTTTCGCTCATTTGTCGAAAAATTGATATCAACTTGCTCGGGTGGGAAATCAACTTGTGAGGCTCGTCTGAGCCTCACAAATTTTGCCAAAATGTTAATTGGTTACTATTTAAGTTATGCTCTGTTATACCTGCTAATAGTTTGTACGACACGAATTTATATAATGCCATGAAATTTTCTAGTTAAAAATTTAGCCATAGGCCTCAAATTATATAAAATTATTACACCACCGCCTGCTTATTTGCTGAAAAATAGATTCTCTTTTAAATCAACTGGTTAATAGATACATACCGTAATGATTCTAAAGATGGCCCGGGCCATTTTCAAAACAGCGACCTCTCAGACCCGGCCATTTCTGGAATCCCGGCCATCTTAAGAGACCGGCCATAATTAAATTTAGAGCGGATGCACCGTCTAGTAAAATCAAGCTACATCTACCAGCTAACCAAATGTTAGTGAAATCTTGCTTTACTGGTGCAATAATAATTGCGTCCGGCGTCTATTGGG
>VNWX01002618.1:0-11717 GCA_009869905.1 Ceratophysella communis | reverse complement strand
AATACAAAGGATACAGCATGGTGAAATAAGTTTTTATCGAAATTCGTTCGTTTTGTGCTTGTTAATTCTTTTCATAAATTTAAACCTAAACTTGTATTGAAATACCGGAAACTTGCGAAAAATTACTTCTTAGGTATTTTTTATTGATGAGCGTCATGCATTGCGAATTACGATTTATAAAAATGAGTGCACATTCGTCACAAATCTTAAGTTATTAGTGTACAGTGCTTGCACCGTATGTTATATATATGGGTATTTATTAGATATAGGCAACTATTAATGCAAATCCTTGGTTCTTGATGAAGCACTCCACAAGATTTACGTGAGCAGATTTGATTTAATATAAAGAAGCCATATGCGTGAGGTGTATCTGATGTCAGCATGTTACGTGAATCTTCTGTCTACTTTCAAGGTGTTGAATACAGAAAACAGAAATATCAAAATATTTTTAGATGATTAAGCGTAAAATGATTATGATCGCTCAGGGCTCAAAATTTCTTTCTTTGAGGTAAAACTAATGAAGTTACTTGTGCGGATTTAATTTTTCGTCGTGGATTCACTGTTTTTAGGATTTTTTTTTCACATCTAAAATCAATACCTATAATATTATTTTTTTCGTTCAGCAGGTACAAGCTGCATTATATTTAGATATAAATAAATGCTAGGTGGTTGACTTTGTGATTTTGGAGACGCAAAACATGTTTTATCGGCGAAGGAATCAAAGCGTGAAGCGAGTTCCACTAATGCTTGAGTGGTGGTAGGATATAGTAGCAGATTTATAAGAGCATGTTATTACATCCGGTTTAGTAAATTAAGGGCCCACTTGCTTACGATGTAAACACACACTTTCAATTTCATAAGATGTATAACCACAGCAGCATAAAGAAATTTAGTACTCACCCACTACCCTAATCCTACCTAACTTTTGCATTTTTTAATGTGTTACGTCGATGAGGTGTTATAGAAAGTTTTACTCTTATAGCTAAGACAATCGATGCAAATATTTTGGTAATAAGTTGAAACTTTGCATCTCCAATTAGTATAGTTCTTGGGTATCCCCATGTAATTTTGTATACAACATTAGCATGTCATTTTTCATTTATACTTGAATTCCACATTCGTGTTGGAATGCTAAATGCGATGCATTCTCAATTTCACCTTTATGAAAATGCCGGTCGCGGAAATGCAGTCAAAGGAATTATTTAACAACAATAGCTAAGGAAGTTCACTTGTGTCATGTAACGCACCTACGTAGGGTTTTTATTACTTTAGTATAGTTTAATTTAAATGGCCCCTACAAGAGGTATTATAAACCGCCTGACGCGGATATCAATACCCCCAATCATTTCAGTTCCGTTTTCACTTTCCCTACCACTTTGGGTTGCTATCTATTCAAAATTGGCCTATTATACCGATCTAACTCTAAGGCCTGGACCTAACCTCAACCTTCCAGAAGTGTTCGACTTCATTGTGGGTAATTCCGAAATTTAATCTGTGTTGCATTTGGGCAGCCGTTTTGGTGAGATCACTGAATAACGTAAGCAAAAAACAAATTTGTAAATATCTTTTAGTTGGCGGCGGTTTCGGCGGGGGCCGTCGTGGCAAATCGACTCTCACTTCACAACACAGTGCTATTACTAGAACTAGGCGGTGACCCGAACCCGTTGTCGTATCTTCCATATCCGTCACATCTTCTCCAGCGGTGCCAAGGGACAGATCTCCAGTACGTCACTCAGCGTCAGAATCAATCATGCCTCGCCCTCCATGATCAGGTATTATCGTATTCGTGATTATATGCCTAATTATACCATGTTTCTAAAGTGATTAGCCTAAGCCTAATTTAAAGGCTGATTTTATTTAGCGTATGTTCTGGCCTCGAGGTACTGGCATCGGCGGCTCGAGTAATTTAAACGCAATGATATACCAGCGTGGTAACCCAAATGATTATGACAATTGGGCAAGAATAACTGGAAATCCTGCTTGGTCATACCGTAATGTTCTACGCCACTTCCGGGAATTGGAGGATTATCATGGCTCATACCCGAATCGTAATAAAAAATTTCTCTAGCTTTAATATACCTATATGAATCCTAATTGAATTTGGCGATACCGTGTCTCATGGATTTTAGCTGAGTATCACGGCCAGGGAGGTCCGATGCACGTAGAAACCACGCGACAGCCGTACATGGCTTCTTATTTCCTTAGAGCTGTTCAAGAAAAGGGATATCGAATCCAAGACCCCAATGCTGAGCAGGAAGAAGGTATTTTCCGATAGATGATAAATATCAGCATCTAAAATCATGTTCAAATTGTATCAAGCTTTAACTCCAACTTGTAGGCTTCTCGGAATTAGAAGTGACTCAGCGGTATGGTCAACGCTGGAGCACATATCCAGGATATATTAAACCCATTCTGGGTCGCAAGAACCTTAAAATATATCGCTACGCTAGAGCTACAAAAGTATGTGTTTTTTAACGATATGTGCTGGTCATATAAGATCAACTTTTAAATACTTACCGATATATTTCTAATTACACGAAGTGTAGATTCACCTGGATAAAAACAGACACGCCTACGGGCTTACATATTTAAGACACGGAAAAAGCATGTTTGTTCGAGCCAATAAAGAAATCATTTTAAGTGCCGGCTCGGTTGACTCTCCGAAATTGTTGATGTTATCAGGAATCGGTCCGAAACCACATCTGCATTCTGTCGGAGTACGGAAAATTAAAAAAAAAATTAATTTGAAATTTGCAAATTTTTCTGGGGCAAGGCTTTTCATAAATCGTGTGACTTTTCGATATTCTAGTTTTATTCAGTTGATTTTATTTAAATTTTTTAATTGAAATTTAGCTCAATTGCCCGTGTAAACCTTCCTGGTGTAGGCCAGAATCTTCAGGATCACATATACCCTCTAGTTGGACCATTTCTAGTCGACGTCCCAGAATCCCTTCTTTTGGATCGCGAAATTAATATCAATGCTTTGACGAGTTACCTTCGGAATCGTACAGGTATAATACTGCTAATTCCCAATTATTGTTGCGATATTTAAGGTACGAAAATTTATGATTACAATAATTTGCAGGTCCAATTGCTACGATTTCCATTTCAGCGATAGGCTATGGTACCACATCAGTGAGAAATGATCCCAAATGGCCAGAAATTCAGTACTGTATGAATGCTGCAGGGCTTTCGACAGGTTTTGCAGAAACGCTTCAGCGTATCTCAAATGCCAGAGCGGATATCCTTAACAAATTTATGAAAGAATATTACGGAAGAGATGCAAATTTCGTTGTGCCTGTTCTGGTAATCTTTCACCCAGCAAAAATTTAAACATAAGTAGTTAAGCAATTCGAATTCGAGGTATCGAAATCGAAACACTTCTCTTTCTATCTAATTTAGGTACGTCCGAAAAGCATTGGTGAGCTTCGACTGGCAAACAAGGATCCATTCGCTCATCCTATCATTGAGCCAAATTATTTAAGTCACCCAGATGATGTCAAGGCTCTAGTGGAAGGTTGGTTGCTTACCAGGGTTTAATTGGGTTTTAATAAAAACGATCATTCAAAGTTATTCGTCAATACAAAACGTACTTTTAGCCACTAAGAAAATGGTCAACCTTTATGAAACCACCGATACATACCGCAGTATTAATGCCCGGTTGCTTCCGAAGCCGTTTCCTAGTTGTGAGCACCATCTCTTTCGAAGTGATGCTTATTTTGAGTGTTTCGTGCGTCATATGACCTACACGTAAGCTCACAATATTTTACCTTAGTAAACGGTAATTATTGACTAGAATTCGAATTTAAGCAAATAACGGGATGGATGCGTAATTTATTACAGTATCTACCATCCGGTGGGTACGTGTGCCATGGGAAGAAGCTGGGAAGAATCCGACTATAGAGCAGTCGTGGACTCTGAGCTCAGGTAAGTTCACGATACAAACGAGTGCAAAATTAACTCATATAATCCTCATCGTCTGCAATAACAGGGTATTTAAAACGACGGGCTTGAGAGTCATTGACGCATCGGTCATGCCTGTCATTATCAATGCAAATACGGGTAAGCTCATATGCCACGTGGAGAGATCCTGTTCTTCTTTGGTAAAAACAATTGCTGGGAGTAATTAGATTTTTATTTTCTGTTTTTAGGAATTCCGGCAGTCATGATAGGAGAGATGGGGTCAGAGTTTATTCTGAAGTATTGGGCGCAGCAGAGTCGAGTTTCACGTCCGATAGAACATTACTTGCTTTATGCAGATGATAAGCACTCGTACTATTCTCGTTAATTGTTAACTAAATAAAATATAATTTTAATAGTGCAATCAAACCTTTGTCGCAGTAATATCAGTGGTAAGCCTGTAGATTCTAAGGTCACTATCCCTAGAAGAAGCATAACGGCAGCATATCAAAGAAATATGAACATTCAGTGGTCAAATTATCTTCCTGAGTTAGATCCTAGCATGTAATCTAGGTTGATAACGGCGGGGCACGCAGGCAGTAAGTTTAGAAGCTTATTAATCCTTGTAATTATAATAGAGCAGAATCTCTAAAAGAAGCACTATAGAGCAGCATAGGTATGCACAGTATACTGGTACTTATCCTAACAACTTTACCTTTTGGCTTTCCAATTCCAAGTACATAATCAATATCAATGTTGAAATGACGCATTCAGCTAGAGTTCAAGCAAAACTGATTTCTTCGTTTTCAATATGCATCCAACACTTGACCTTGCCTTTACGTTTGACATTGTATAGTCTGCTAAGTACCTAAATCTGAATAAAATCAGGTCTTTAGCAAGCATCAGTGTTACAATAATCCAAGGAACTTTCAAATTTAGAAACGCCAGCAAACTTTTGTTGGAAATTGACGGAACGTGTGGGCATATGGCATGTAGTGTGAAGGCATGGTATGTATGCTTGCGTGACATATACCTAGCTTCGTAATAATGATCTTGTGGTTCGCGAGCGTTTGGTAATAAATAAAAATCATAAGAATTTTTTGTCATTCTCAAATACATTAAGTTAAGTGTGCGAACTAAAAACTAAAGCTTGGGAATATATTCTGCAAAATATGACACAAGCATTGCATGTCAAAGCAAATTTTCACGAAAGCAGGGCAAAATGTTTCACAGCTTAACGCAACCTTTTGCTGCAAGACAACAGAAAGTTAGATTACGAAGCGTCAGTAGTAGCGTCGTTGTTAGAAAAAGGATACGATCTGAAGTTGTTCCGTAGAATTAATTACAAGTATTCGTGGCATTAAAGCGGCTTTAGTGGCCATGGATCCTGGAAATTTGATTATTTTTAATTGTCCAATGGAAGCCGGATATTTTTACGTGTGACCCTAAAGTTTTTCCATTCAAGTTCCAGCAGCCAGGTAAAAATGTCGTCAGGAAGCCGGATTCTGTATCAACTGCTCCACTTTTGACCGTGTGGCTCTGCTCAGCCCACAACTCCTGCTGACCCTTATCCGGTTTATGCCGGCAGTGCCAGCTCTAATATTTTTTTACCATTCAATCAGCTACTATGCCGACTTCCTTCAGGCACAGAGCATGGAATTGTATGACTCTGGAAATGTCGAAGTATTTGACTTCATTGTAGGTAAGCTATTGCTTTAACAATCTAAAATTTCGTGTACCTAACAGAAACAAGAGATTTCCAATAAACTTTAAGTTTTTTATCGTCTAGTTGGTGGTGGATCGGCGGGGGCCGTAGTAGCCAACCGACTTTCAAAGCGAAACAAAGTTCTTCTGTTGGAACTAGGCGGTGACCCAAGCACACTCTCTTATATTCCGCTGGCGGCAGGTGCACTTCAACGCGCCCCTCCAACAGACCTCATGTACGAAACCATGCCGCAGAATAACTCGGCGAATGCTCTCCGCAACAACGTACGTCCAATATCTCAAGTTAATTGTAATTAAAACCTACTTAAACCGTGTGTTTGTAAAGGTGGTGTTTTGGCCACGAGGAACAGGTATGTATAGGATTTGAGATTATGACCCTAAGAAAATGACCCACGGTATTCGAATTGAAATTCTTTCATACTTCTTGAACAGGCATTGGAGGCTCGAGCAATTTAAACTACATGATTTACCAACGTGGAAATCCTGCTGATTACGATAACTGGGCAAAGATTACGGGTAATTGCGACTGGGCGTACGAATCAGTGTTACCAGTCTTTAAGAAACTAGAGGACTACCATGGCGCCTACCCCAGTGGTAACCTAATCGAATGGCGATATTACCAAATTTTAATCCATGTTCAACCTAAAGAATTTTTTATGAATATTGACAACTTTGGAAATCTTTAAGACAAATTTCACGGGAAAGGCGGGCCCATGCACATTGAGAAAGTTCGGCAGACGTACATGGAAAAATATTTTCTAGATGCCGCCAAAGAAAAGGGGTTTCCAATTCATGATACCAATGCAAAGCAAGGACAAGGTCGGCAATTACACAAATTTAGTATCTCGTGAACGTGAACGGATGGTGGGAAGCAAAACCCTATTTAAAACTGCTTATTTACAGGATTCGGCGAAATGGATGTGACGCATCATAATGGCCTTCGCTGGAGCACATATCCGGGGTACATTGAACCCATTCTCAAACGTCGTAATTTGCGGATTTACCGTTATGCTCGAGTGACTAAGGTTAGGAACTAATTGTGTTTTGCCACTTATCAATTGCATAAGAATAATTTGGAAATAGATGAAATTGTCATAAATCATTATACACTTTTGCAGATACACTTGAACCGGAGAAGGCATGCTTACGGTCGTAACGTACTTTCGACATGGAATGAAGAAATTTGTAATTGCTTCAAAGGAGATTATAATTAGTACAGGGGCAGTGGACACTCCTAAATTGTTACTTCTCTCTGGCATTGGGCCAAAGTCTCATCTACACGATGTCGGGGTAAAACGGTGCACTTACATTTGTTAAACTATTTAAATGACCATTTCTACTGTTATTGAATTGATAATTCCTGACATTTAGCTGAAATGCCGTGTAAACTTGGAAGGTGTTGGGCGAAACCTTCAGGATCATCTCTTTACATTCGTCGGTCCGTTCATTTTCAATCAGACAGTTGATTCGGTCCTAGCCGCCAGGGATTCCACCTTGGACTCCATTATGCGCTTCACTCGGAATGCAACAGGTAATGAGAATGCGATGTAGTTTTTAACAATTTTATATTTCACTGCTGAGTGCTGAGTTTCAAAATAACAATAATACCTTCATTAGGTCCTCTGGCGTCGATCAGTACGATTTCTGCCGTAGGCCATATTTCCACGCCGAATAATGCTGAAAAGGATTGGCCAAATATTCAGTACTTGCTAACATCTTTCGGCACCTACCCTGGATTTGGTAAAGTGTTTGAGAACGTGATGAACGTAAAGGCGAAGGTGCTGGATGAATACTTTGCCGCGTATAATGACCGAGATACAAATTTTGTGCTTGAAGTGCTTACCAGGCCTCGAAGCACCGGCAGGATTAAGTTAAAAGGCAGAGATCCTTGGCTAAAACCTCATATTCAACCCAATTACTTTAAGGAACCTCAAGATATTACTGCCATGGTTGAAGGTGCGTTTTAGCCAGCATTTGTGACTGTAAATTCGAGAAGATAGCCGCTGTTCACCGATAATTATTAAATGGCATATTCTCGAAATCAATTAATAGAAAAAATCTGGATTTCAGGGGCCAAGTTTTTAGTCGACTTGTACGAAAATACCAAAACGTTTGCCAAGATTGGGGCAAGGCTGGTGCCAACTCCGTTACCTGGCTGTGAGGACCATACTTGGCGCAGCGACGCTTATTTTGAGTGCTACGTGCGAGCCATCACATTAACGTTGTACCACCCAGTTGGAACTGCCAGTATGGGCAAGAAGCTTTCCCAAAATAATACATCACCTCCTGTCGTAGACTCGAATTTAAGGTCAGTAGGTGGTGCTTGTTTCAGAGTCGAAATTAAAGTTCTGAAAACAGTTAATAACTACGCTTCCATGCTTGCCGTGAGGGATTTCTATGTGCAGAATCGCGTCTGAAAAGCAAATACCTAATTATTCTTTGAATCTAATTACAGGGTTTTCAAAACCACCGGTTTGCGTGTGGTTGACGCATCGATAATGCCAGTGATCGTAAATTCCAACACGAACATTCCATCAATCATGATCGGAGAAATGGGGTCGTCTTTTATCCAGGCCTATTGGGCGCAACAATATCAGATATGCTTGGGGGACTGGGTATCAATAGTAAATCGCGTCAATGCACATCAATGCTTTGTTACACGAGTACCGTGAATGGTGATGCCGTAATTAAGATTTACTTATTTGAATGATGTATGTGTACTTTCGATACTTTTAAACCAATAACTACTCCTAAAATAAAAATACAACATTAAATACAATTTTGAGTCAAATTTCATAATTTATTGTCATATTTTGAGCACTGGTGGTTGGTGAACATAATTGATTTGAACAGCGATTGAAAGCCTGCCAGCTCGAGTTATTTATTTATTTAGATCAGCTCTGTCAATCACCCAGATTTTGTCACTTGCAGGAGCTACGAGATACGCATGTTTTGCTCCGAGCGTCATTTGACTCAGCATACTCAGCTTCCCATTCGTACCTTGTAATGTTCCAATAATTTCTCCATCTTTATTCAGTTCCACTATTAAGCCGTTGTTGTTCGCGTTCAGAAAATTCGGGATGAAGGTAATAATGTTGATCTGGTAATATGCGAATTTTGAAAATTAAAACGCAAATAAAAATTGGCGACTAATAAGGTAAATACGTTAGCAAGTTTTTATAAAATTCTTACCACTTCATCAGCAAGCGCCAATAAGGAAAAATCGGTCATGGCCAAATACGAAGTGGGGTAAATGCTGTAGATATAATGTATTGTAGCTCTAGCCAGGTATAGCACTCGTGCGAGCATTTTTCTCAAGACTGGATATCTTCCAAGCTCGAACTACAATTCAGCTAAATATCATTAGATTACTCAAGACTTAATTAACTGCAAATTAATTGCAGCACATGGTTCATTCTGTATAACCCTAATTCGTATCCTTACCGGTGGTCTTGGAACGGGCATTCCAATGTAATATCCTCCCTTTCCGTTTGACCGAATATTGTCAGGGAACCCGGGCAGCCCCGTCGCGAAAACGTCAATTACGCCTTTCTTCTTTCCCTTGAGATAATAACTATAATTGAAACAGAAATTAGTTGACAATTTATAAGAAACAATTTAGGGCTAAAGGCGTTGATAATTTTTACCGGACAATTCTAAATCGAAAAAATTCAGCTACGAGGACAAATTCTTCATCATCTGAAAGCTGAACTCCATTTGAAAAATTTATTTTGTCGACCAGAACTTCGCTTGTATTCGTTTTCGGGTTATATTTCAGCAGTCTATTTTCAACACGGAATTTATACTATTACTTTAAGTATAACTTTAGGTATTCGAATCAACGGCTTTAAAGCAAGTACAATTAGGTAAGCTCACCTTCCCTGGGAATGACCCAACCATCCAAACGCCGCATTTTCAGGTGAAGCAACAGTAGTTCCATCCGACCAATAAATTGAACCGTCTTTAGCCACTGCTACATCCTCGGATATTCCAGGATACTTTCCATCAATAGGATCAAATCTTGAAGCAAGTGTTTCGAAAGAACCTAAATTTATCCAATGAAAATAAGTTTACATAATTTCACATTTGAATTTGAAGATACACACGTTAAAATTCGAGAGCATCATCTCGGAAACGCAGACTTCGTTTAAAATCAGAAACTCACCCGTATCAACATTGACACGTAGAATTCCGCCGTACATGTCGGCAACAATTAGCTTCCCGTTGTTGTCAAAGCGCAATCCAAGAGGATAACTGCAAACCTTGGTGTCCAACTTAGCTGTTCGAAACATCATTAACATCAATCAGAAAAGTTTGCAAATTCAAGAAAATCCAAGCATGACCAATTTCAATGCTCAGTAGTACGAATTCCAGTTTGACTTTGCGCTTTGAAGCGGTGCTTGTATTCGAGAAATTTCAGGTAGGTAGGTACTAAATTAATTCCAAAAGCTTATTGATTTCTAAGAACTCACCACATGGAAACCCAAGCTGAATAACCTGGGATAGTTTCCCATCTTTGTACTTCCAAATTTTTCCTGTACTATCCCCGGTAAAAAGTTCATCGTCCCCCCTAATGGCAATTGATTCGGGTCCTGCCATGTTTCCTTCAACCAGAACCCTTGCATTGTTCAGAATACTGTTGGGCTTGAGCGGAGCTGCCGGGTCAACTCTAAAATTTCAATTCAGTTATAAGCTTCTAACATAGACCATTATAAAACTACAAGCTCAAAATTCGTTATCGCATTAAACCCTGAAAAGCGTACCAATTGCCGAAATAAGCTCCAACTTACTCATAATACTCGAATGATATATTGGGCAGTATTCCCGGCGTGAGATATATTACTACGAGTCCGACCGCACTCACTGCAAGAAAGTTACAGTACCACTTGAATAGTGTTGAACAACACCCCATTATTGTTGTAAAATACTGGCAGTATTCCGCTAAGCTTCTAACTCGTCCAATTGGCAATGTATGACAGAGTTATGCAAAGGAAAACTAACTAAATCGTATCTCGCTAGCTATGAGCTATGAGAAACACTGATTTAAAAATAAATGCCACACTACTACTGCAATGACCTAAACCGGCGTTATATCAACAGAAACTGAGCAACTTCAGCTATACCACTATACACACTACACACACACGTGTGAGGTTAACGCGAATATCAGTTTATTCGGATGCAAAAACTACATAATTAATGCTATGCTGTTTTATACCGAGCCTATAGGATTGCTGACTGAATGAATGAGAGATGGAAGAGTCAAAATGTGTATGTTAAATGAAAAACAGGTAGAGTATATATGTGTGTGTGTAATGTGAAGTACAAGGTCACGTTCAAGTTTAAAATCGGATTTATATAAGCATAGGCATTGGGGTTTATCAGTTTCAACGCTGATTTGTTTCATGATTTATATTAAATTTCGAACATTAGATTTAACACCTCATGCACCCCTTACACCTGCGTTTCTAAAAGGTGATTTTAACGTAAAATTTAATTATTTAAATCCTATAAGACATTTTGTTTAGAATATACAAGAACCAGTACGTATTCAGCTAGCCCTCACACTCAAGTTACCGGTTTTCCGGAGGAAACTGTGATAATATCATGTCTTGTCATTCCAGCAGAAATATGAGGAAAATTATACTAATATAATGCACGTCCGTCCGAGTCCGAGTCTGTGGAACTGAAGTACTCGCAAAACAGACAGAGAGACTCGACATCAGAAATTTTTAGCGTTATTATAGTGGCTGGCATTGGCAAATGATTTATGATAATAGCAATAAAAGCGCATTTTTGCAAGACATTTCTTTGAAATAGTTTAATACACGTCATTCCAGGAGGGCGCTTTAATTAAGATCAACTTATACCATTCTATTGAATGCGTCTGGTTAAAATTTAATGCATAATGGACACGAGCCGGCGGCCAGAAAGACGCCAACTGTAGGCACCACCACCATTATCACTTATCACCAACGAACTCGGAGTAAGGAGAAGCACTGGTTCTGTAGAAAGGCATGAGAGGATTGTGGACTCAGCATGGTGAGAGCTGGTGGGGCTTGTAGATAGGGCAAATACATTACGGCTTCAAA
>VNWX01002617.1:0-11722 GCA_009869905.1 Ceratophysella communis | reverse complement strand
GAATTCTGCTTACTAGCTGTCAGGTTCTTTGCCATAGAGTTACAGACATCATGAAGATTCGTGAGCTCAGTCTCTAAACCCTTGACGCCATCTTTGATTCCTTTGAATGATTCTAGAAAATTCTTATAGCTGGTAATCTGCTGTTTTTCAATTAGCGTACGTAGGTCAGGTTGCTGACTAATTCTTCGGGTTCGTGGGTCAATATTGAATACCGATTGGTCCGGAAAGCTGGAGAGTTCCGATAGGGCTGTCAACATTTCCTAAAATACGTATTCAATTTCAGATAATTAGAAATGTCCGGTCTTATTTTAGAGTATTTAAGGTATGGCATTGAGACATTTTATTATTCGTATAGGTATTGTAATAGGATTTGAATTTGACCTGACCTGGTCCGAACTAATTCGCAGGTGAATGATGTCAGTTATAGCTGAAGCCAAGTTGTCGGCTGAGACGGAGGCCGACGCCACGTTGGGCTGCTGACCGATGAGTGGTGGTACCATTATGACAGTACCTGACTACGCTTCCACCGCTAAATCTCAATATGAAACCAAAAGGTGATAGGTTATTTATTTTCTGTCAAGATCTTGTGCAGATTTTAAAAAAAACAGCTGTAAAACTAACTGGCAAGTTTTGAACTCGCCGTATAACCGCTGCTGCTTCTTTCGATTTCGCATTACTTAGCGTGTATGTATAAATTAAACAGGACGCTGCTGCGCTGCTGCTTTCCTTGTCGTCGTCACAATTTGCACAACTCATTTTGCGGCTGATTATGACCTATGACTGTCATTGATTTAGTTAAATGACTATACATTTTAAATTAAAAAAAAGTAATGGACCATAAATACATCAAGAAATCATATCCTCTGAATTTGGAAAATTTGAAATATATAATTTTTTTTAAAAAAAGCAATCCAAAGATATAGATATATACTTAAATGCATTTCCCCTCATGATCATGACGAGCAGATCAATTCGCAGAATGCATTAAAGTGGGGTTCAATAGCCCGACCGCATTCAGGACCAAGAAGTAATTAAGCTCTGAACAAACAAAGCATTAGTGTTATGGGAAATTGTGCAATTGCTCACCCAGTTCCGACAGTCCTGTCTTCTGCAGCCAGACCCATACGAAAATTGACACCACACTACTCCTCAAGAAATCTATCCCACCGATCGCTCCCCTGAAAAATCGATTGGAGGCCTACGCCGGAATATTAATTGTCGTCTGGGCTGAGTCGCTTAATCTCAGGGCTGAGTCGCTTAATCTCAATCTCAATAATACAGAAGAATGCGATGCCTGAGCGTTTTTGCCGGCATTGCCATCTTAATTCCGATTCTAATGTGTAACTTGGGTACCTACACAATGCACAACGTATTTGTAGAATAGATACTGTCGTTTTTAGAAAATTAATAAGTGCGATTTATTTCAGGCGAAGCAAAAGATGAGCATGAACAAGGCAATCACATGGAAAAAAGTAATTGACAAAAGTTGTGATTCATGTATGTTTCATGGCTGCAACTCTTTGCAGATTTTCATTTTCCAGGGGAAACGGCGAACGTACAGGGAACTGATTTCAATGCCGCTCACTTCGATGATGGCAATGGCGACAAAGAAATAGAGAAAAGTAAGTACCTAGGTATATTCCTGAATTTACTCGGTAAAGCTAGTCCAACGTTTTTTTCCTGATTACGATTAACAGGACAAGATGACTATTCGGATGCAGGAGAGGCCAAAGCACCACATCACGACGGCAAGTTCACGGGTAAAATTGAACCAACGGAGTTTAAGAAACGTGAGTTTAAAAAAAGGCATGAGTGAGTGTTATGACATCTTATTCAAACTTCGAACGTAAACGTAAAAATGCATCTTAATTTCAGGATTCGCCAGAAGCTCACCCCCACCAAGCCCAGAATCCGGTGAATTTTTCGGACACCGGACGAAGAAACGTGAGTGCCGCAATTGCTATACATATTTAAAATAAATGCTGTCGATTTGAAACTTGACTATTACTGTGTTTTAAGGCTCAAGTAATGATCGAAGTAGGACAGAAGATCCTACTGAGTGGGGTGAAGCTCCAAGAACTAGGTCCAGACGCGACATTTCACGAGAAGGCGACGAGGAAATTCCACAACACCGCCGATTCGCCAGGCGAATTTTCGACTGGAGTGATGGTATCAATTAATATAATTTTACAGCCATGATGGCTTATGGCAAATAATGCTGCTAATTATATGCAACGCTATTTCATTTTCAGAAGAAAGACTGACCAGAGATCCTTATGGAATCAAGTTCGGTAAATACGACTGGCCCTTGGTTCTTGCAAATGATGAACTTGGATCTGAAGAAAATACGCAAATCTTTGACTTTGAACACGATTCGGGTAAATAAATTTGCAATTTATAGCTTTAATTATACAACTGTCCGTAGTTTACACAATTCCAATTTTTGTTGCTTGCAGAGGAATTCCAGCCCCGACAGGAAGATTTAGAGCAGCAGCAGCGTGAGTGGAGGTACAATGAGATGGGCATCGAGTATCATCTGCCCCCTGGGGATGCGTAGTTCAGAAGCCATGTATACAGGAAAATATGTATTTCCTCTATTATTTTTAATCGCTAATTACGAATTACGAACCAATCCGTCCCTTTACAAACCAAAAATTCAGGGTTTTTTGGATTACATATAATAAAATACTTTCAATTATATCGCAACGACAGTTTTTAGTTCTTAATCCTATCTGCCCCCTGGGGATGCGTAATTCAGAAGCCATGTATGCAGGAAAATATGTATTTCCTCTATTATTTTTAATCGCTAATTACGAATTACAAACCAATCCGTCCCTTTACAAACCAAAAATTCAGGGTTTTTTGGATTACATATAATAAAATACTTTCAATTATATCGCAACGACAGTTTTTAGTTCTTAATCCGGCAGCAGAATGGTATGAATTACATGATAGATGTAAGTATGCAAAAACTGGTCAAACTAGTTTATACCAAATTAATAGCAGTCCAGTATTGACACTAGGTAAAGTATACATAGCAAGACAATTCTTTGCTTATTAGAACACAACACAGAGAGTGCCTTCGCGTGTAGCAGATGATAGTTTCATTATTTAGAAGGTCGATTTAGCGAAATGTGCGGGCTTAAAAAATCTAGAGTTCTATCTACATGCATATTAGTTTTAGTTAGCAGTCTTGATTTAAGAAACTTCCAAGCGGCAGGTACGTGTACCTAACTCAATTCTTTATTCTTGCCCGAATTCCTGCAGAAGTGTTGTACACGTATATGAAAGATATAATTTAATGGCTAAATTTATTACAGAATTTATTGGTTCAGTATAAAAATGAAATCTGAGGCCCGACGTTTTCAATTAATCGTCTATAAAATCAACCAAATTTTGTTTTAACTAATTAAACGGAATTGAAGTAGGTGCCTCACGAATTATCGTTTAGAAACACGATTTTACTCTAAAAATATTTTCATTCATAGCCAAAACTTCTAAGATACTGGGCAATTTGTTTTTAAATTCTCTATTTTGAGGGCTTCTTTAATGAAAAGTCTTGTCAATGATTGGTCATAAGCGCAGGGCGACTGTGGGCAGATTCTGGACGTAGAGGATGATATCCGAACCAGGGCTCCATGGACTGCCCAAATTTTCACGCGCTCTCAGGCAGACTTGGCTTATAAATACTTTGTGACTGGGGTCATTCTGGGTCCGAGCACGGTTCTCACTCTGCTGGGTAAAACATACGGCGCCCCTTCCAGGAGCGGAGGCCACTACAAAATCCCGTTTCCAAAGGACACCATTGTTGTTACTGGACTTCAGTCTAACGACTTGAATGACAGCGATGAATTTACGCAAATTTCACAGGTAATAAGGCCTGATGCTTTAGGTAAATAAAGTGCTTGCCAAGCTCGATATTATGATGTTGAAATCTTGCGCAGATCAGCTACTTACTTCCGAACACGGGCCACAGTAATGACAACAAGGTGTTTCACTTCGTGTTGTTGCATTTGCGCACTCCGCTTGATCTTAATTTTCCCTATGTCCGCTCCGTGTGTCTCACCAATGGACGGCGAGGATCTGGACACAACCAGACCGAGCTTCAACTGACGGGTTTCACGCCGCTGCAAATTTCACAGGTAATAAGGCCTGATGCTTTAGGTAAATAAAGTGCTTGCCAAGCTCGATATTATGATGTTGAAATCCTGCGCAGATCAGCTACTTACTTCCGAACACGGGCCACAGTGATGACAACAAGGTGTTTCATTTCGTGTTGGTACATTTGCGCACTCCGCTTGATCTTACTTTTCCCTATGTCCGCTCCGTGTGTCTCAACAGTGGACGGCGAGGATCTGGACACAACCAGACCGAGCTTCAACTGACGGGTTTCACGCCGCTTCCAGGCGCCACTTCCTTTGACAAACTTCATCTACGTGTAGGTCAGGTTAGGTTTGGTTCAAAAACTCGATGCGATGCCACGTTTGCGAAATTCTACGAAGGCTCACCGCATCACACGTTCTGCGGAACTATTCAGCACAGTAAGTCCTGTAAGCCATGATTTTCACAACGAACTATGATTACAAAGCTAATTTTCTCAGGAAATCGTGCATCGAAAGACCTGTGCATTTTACTTCATGGAAGTCCCTTGGTCGTGGAAATTGGTAAGCGCTGGTACCTTAAGGGCCTTACTGCGCTGATTCCTGGAAAGAAGCAAGGCTCCTGTGACGATGACACGGTCTACTACTTCGCCGAACCCGGAGGTTCCTTGTCATGGATTCTTCAGAATATTGCGTAAACTATCGCATTTATGATACCAGTAGCACTTTGATTAGTTTCAATTTCTGTAACACTATTGTACGGGTCTTTTTTTGCTTTTTCAGGTGTGGATCGAATAAATTTACGTGCAAATCCACGGGCTATTGCCTGTCGCTGTCCAAAGTCTGCGATAAGAATAATGACTGTCCAGATAATTCAGACGAGAACGAGGTGTTCTGTAGAGCCATGAGTCAATGTGCTTCTAAAAATTATCAGTGCGGATTGCACGGACTTTGCATCGGGCAGGACAGGCTCTGCGATGGCTTCAAAGACTGCCCTGATGGTTCAGACGAATTTCTGCAAATCTGTGCAGCGGTACGCACTGAAAATATGAAGCCAAAAACCGTGGATCTCGAGACTGTTCCCTGTGATGATTTGCAGACTTTTGAGGTATGGGAGTTTTTACTAGATAGCCAATCTGCATAAGAATTACAGTATTGGTTACCCGCTCGCTGTCTGGTCGTAGGGCGTCGTTTCAAAATGTGTCAATAGTTCTGGGAAAGCCGTTGACTGTAGCCGAGCGAATGCCGGGAGTCAGGTCACATTGACCTGTGACGAGCAGTACCGATCATCTTACCGTGTTGTGTCCGTGAAGATGAAGTGTGGACCGGACGGGAAGTGGGGTCCATTTAAGCCTTTTGCCTGCGAGCCAGGTAGACATTTTGAGTCCTGAAAGTTTTAATATTGGGAGTGCCAAGAGCTAAAGTTATCTACACTCTACATTATACGATGTTCTTCAGAATGTGGTCACATTGGAAGTGGCTTCCAAATCCAACTGACAAACGGAGCGAAAACTACGTCCGAAGTTGCTTTTCCTTGGTACGCAGCCATTTTCATGAAAAATGAAGTCGGCGACTACAATTTTATTTGTGGGGGCTCTTTGATTGAACAGTCGGCTGTGATCACAGCAGGTAAAACTAATCGAAGCCTGAATTTAAGAATTTGAAATTTCAAAGTGACTATAGATTGAATTTATTCAGCTCACTGCGTGACGGTGGATGGGACAGCACCAATAATCGACGATGTGGAGCTCTACAAAGTTGTCTTTGCGCCCATTAGTAGTAATTACAGCGCAAATGTTCAGGATCGGTTTGTTCAAATTAAATCGGTAAGTGAACAAGACAAAGGCCCTGTGGTAGATTAAATTTAAGCTAATAATAGATTTCGTTGGTCGTAGGTCAGCGCTGCCTTCCTACCGTCTTCGTACAACACGAAGAACTTGCAGTCGGATATTGCCCTGCTGCAGCTGCAAACTCCAGTGGTATTCAATGATTTTGTGCGACCTGTCTGCTACCTGCTACCTTTCTTTCCAAACCCCCCGCAGCCTGGCTCAATTGGCAAGGTAATTTTGACAACAGAAGTATTCATGTTTTGGTAGGATTACAAAATATTCACATGTGTTCAATGCAGATTGCAGGTCTGGGATTTGATGAGAACAAGGCAATCTCCAGAGTTTTGAAGCATCTCAACTTCCCTGTGATTTCCAATTCAGACTGCTTCAATGCGCTGGATCGAATTCTGCCATTGAACACGTTCTGTGCGGGTTATCAGAATAAGCAGACTGCCGTTTGTAAAGGAGATTCTGGCGGTGGCCTCGTTTTTCGAGAGCCCGTTGCCGGATCGGAAAGATACGTAATCAAGGTCAGTAGCAGCTTTTAATTATTCAAAATACTTATTCGTTTATTTGCGTATGGTTTGATATCGGACAACATGATATTTTATCTATCTTGTGTTTTTTCCGACTGCGGTGCTTTCAGGGCGTGGTAAGTCACTCGGACGCCGCGAACCGGTTATGTGACACGGAGAACTACTCGGTCTTCACACACGTGGACGCCTTTGCTGAATTTATTATCGAAACATTGAACAAAATAAACTCTAGATAAAAACAACTGATACCCATGCTTCCGTATCTCGAAATAACCACTAGCAATTAACAATTCGCGAGCACATGTTTGTTTGTCCACAAAATTTCCAGCATTGTTCTTATAGGTTCTTGTGAATTTCTCGGTTTCTTGGAATATCTGCGCTATTCTCATCAATGACTCGCTTGTAATTGAGAAATTGGCAAAGGCAAATATGTAGAAAACAAGTTTTTGTCTCAGTTTTCCTCAATTATGTGAATAGACAGAGCAAGACTGGGGACTCGAGTCCATTTTAGCTTTAAAGCTACGCACACAGCGGCATATAAACATAGTCGCAAATTGCAAATCCATAATTCTGACGCCAAATCCACTTTTTCAGTGCTATATTGTATATATCGTACCCACCAACCTTGGCTTGGTAATGCTTGTATCTCCTTCAACGGCAACTACCGATCAATTTTCGTAATTGGAATTATACCAATAAGATCTCTTGCGCGCATTGCTGTGCAGTACGTCTGCAGGTGGTTCCCTAGTGTGTTACCTACTTGAGAGTGCATTTTGAGTAATACTCATCCTGTCCTTGCTCCACCTGAAAGTGAGCCTGGAATAAATAAAGCTTTTCTCATGGATCACATTAAATTCTGCAGAGCCGGTGATTGGATAAGGCTCCACTTCCACTGGCTTCTTCTCCTGTGTCTTTTGACCAGTCCTCTCAATGTCAGCCTGCTTCCCGCCGATACCAAGCGTGGAGCCTCGGAGTTCCGATTTGGCCAGTGTAAGTGCAATTGTTCGAAAGATTCGCAGAAAAGCGATTTTTTAAAAATATTTATTAATTGATTTTTAATCGCTTACCAGCTCCTGAGTGTGGAATCGCGGATAAAGTAATCACAGACGTGAGGGCGAGCGTGCCATGGACAGCAGCCATTTTTCTCCGAACCCCTGGCTCAAAATCCGGTCTCCAGTTCCACGTGACGGGGACGGTCATTTCGGAAACCACTGTTTTGACAGTGGCTGGAGGGGTGTTCGGTGCATTTCCCCGTGGTGCCAAGAGCAAGTACTTCATTACGCCGCCTGAGAATTACATGGTTGGAGTGGGTCTCAATTCGACGAATCCCGACAAACGGGATCAGTTTTCGCAATTTTCGGAGGTACTTAAGCAAATTTTAATGGCGTAATGCACTAAACTAACAAGGTGTACCTTAACAATCCTGGAAATATTGCTTGTCACAACAGGTGAGCTACATTCTCCCCTACAACGACCATGTTCGAAGCAACCGCCACTACCACTACATTTTGTTTCACCTCAAAACTCCGTTGAACTTCTCGACGCCATACGTGAAGCCACTCTGTCTCCCAGTCATCCTCCAGAACACCAACTACGGGTCCTTCAAGTGGAAGTACGTCCAGGGTGGATTCGCAAAACCAGCCCAATCCGATGGCTCGTTTCCATTGAAGCAGTTCGTGATCAGCTCTGGTTCAAAGGAAGAATGTAATTCACTCTTCCGGTATTACTACAAAGGCAGTGGGGATGGGGACGCTCAGCATACTTTCTGTGGACGCAGAAAGGAACGCGGTACGTGATGTCGACATTTAAAAGTCGAAGCCTTCTACAGCTGTTAATAATAATTCAAATCAAATTATGCAGACCCGGGCGACGACGAATTTTGCCACTTGCACGGAAGTGTGTGTATGTTTCAGGTACAAGACCGCTATTACTTGACCGGTATCACATCCCTGATTCCAGACCAGAAGCGTGGCACTTGCAACCGAAGCACGACATATATCTACTCAGAAGGTAACGCCGAGCTATCGAATGGCTGACAAATTGTATATTGTATCCCGGTTGAATTCTTGCATTTATTATATTCCTACGTTTTTTATTTCAGAGCTTCTGTACGCCAAAGGCAAGCCGACTTTAGACTGGCTCGTCCGAAATACTAAGTACGGAGATTCACAATAAATAGAACACAAAGGTTATAATTGTGAATGAACTTAAACGACGGTGGTATTCTTAAACAGATGCAAGCCGAACGAGTACTCTTGTCGAAATGGAACGAAAATTCCGTTGAGCAGCGTCTGCAACCTGACACCGGACTGCGAGGGAGGCTCAGATGAGGATCCGACGTACTGCGAAGCCGTGAATCAATGCACTATTGCTGATAAAGTTCATTCCTGTGGATTGAAAGGGAAGTGTATCGCCAAGAATCAGATCTGTGACCAAAAGCGTGACTGTCCGGATGCCTCAGATGAGGCCCCCGCGGCTTGCTCCAAGGTGTCTGGTGGGGACATCCAACTGCTGCAGCGCAGTCAGAGAACCTGTCCTCCATTGAATCTCACTTCGGTAAGCTGCCTTCGGAATTTCATTTGGAACACGGCTGATTTGAGAATTTGATTCTAACAGGGCGTAGTGGCCAATTGCAAAAGCCTCATCACACGAGAAGTTGTTTCGTGTAAAGGGGAGCTGGAGCCTGGAACAGTGGCAACGCTTACCTGTGATAAGTTCACGACGCCTCTGTACAGTATTTCCAGGTTGGAGCTGGAATGCGATGAGCAAAGCAAATGGAAGCCAGCGCTTCCGTTTTCATGCGAAACTGGTAATTTGAAATTCCTTTGATACCTATTGCATTTGTTTTCGAGTCGTGTCGATAGTGTTTTCATTTGCTTCCAGTGTGCGGCGAAGTCAAGAGTCTGGGGAAATCGGATGGAGGCGTTCAAAGGCTGCCTTGGAATGTGGCTATATATCGCCAAATCAGTGGAACCTACCAGCTTCATTGCAGCGCTACGCTCATCGAGCCTTCCTTTCTATTGACATCTGCTAATTGCCTGGCTGAAGCCGTCAACATTGACTCTGCACAGCTTCAAGAAGAATACAAAGTGGTTATTTCGCCAGTTAGCAACGACTTTCTCGCCAATTCTAAGGATTCGGTGGCCCAAATACTCACGGTGTGAAACATGGTTCAAGCACGGATTCTCAAACTGGTTAATCTTGTAAACACTCTTGATTCACGTACACAGGTGACTAAAATGTGGATACCCGAGTCGTACAACAAACTTACGAAGAGCTCAGAAGTTGCACTGCTGAAACTGGAAAAGCCTGTGAAACTGGGAGGCTTTGTTCGTCCAATTTGCTACCTGGTTCCGGTTTCGAGTGTAATGCCAGAAGCTGGCAGGGAGGGCAAGGTGGACAGTATTAACTTGATGATGATTTAAATTATTTTCAATTCAAATAAAATTATTCCGCATTTATTTGCTGTCAGGTTTCCGTTTTCTCGAACAGCGAAACACCACAACCCGTGAAACACCATAATTTCCCTGTGGCATCTCATGAAACGTGTTCCAAAACTGTGGGCAGTGATTTCAGCTCCATTTTCACATTCTGTGCCGGATTTACGAACGGTAGCGTCTCATTATTACAAATACCCATTCCATAATTTCCCTGTGGCATCTCATGAAACGTGTTCCAAAACTGTGGGCAGTGATTTCAGCTCCATTTTCACATTCTGTGCCGGATTTACGAACGGTAGCGTCTCATTAATACAAATACCCATACTTACCTACATAACTAATATTTTACATTACAAATTTCTTCCGGCAATTTTAGGATACATCTCTTTGCGGAAAAAACAACGGAGCTGGAATTTATTTCCGGCAAAACCCCGGAAAAGCTCCCCCAAAGTTCATTTTGGAAGTAAGTTCCAAAATGAATTTCATCAGATAGAAAGCTTTTGGCAAACGTATTCTATATCATCCGATTATTGTAATAAATTTCAGGGCGTCGTGACACAAGGACTTCCTGGACCCGCTCAAGAATGCAAGCGAAATTCGTACACAATATTTACTAGTGTTCAAGCATTTGAGGATTGGTTAGTAGGCATTTTAGAGAAAAATTCGTAAATAAATTATGTCGAAATTCACACATTATTGTAATAAACTGTGAGAGTATGCATAACAACTGCATTACGCACTGGAATTCGTATTTTTAGTAACTCCAAGTTTACGAATATATATGTAGTTGATTAATATCTCGTAGCAGTGTGTAAACTTTAGTTGAAGACTAGTTTACAAGGCATCCCTGACCGTACCAGTCCATTAGATCGCAAATTGCCTTCTTGAAGTTGAAGCCTCAAGGTTATCCACTTATGCTTAATATTCCGGCACATCTCACGATTTTTGGACTGATTTTTCTGTACACGTAATTTTACATATAAAGGGCGACGGGAATTTGTAGATTAATTACGGACCTATTAAATACGACAACAAGATCCTTCGTCAAACTACCAAAGACTGCGTAATGTAGATGTACCTGTTTTCGATTTACCGCATCTACTGCTCATCCTGAATAAAAACAAGGTCGATATCAGGTCTGATAATTTTAGTCTTTCAGGACAAGGGTGCAAGTTTTATAATGCGTTTCATTGGTAAAAATAGATCCGAGCTTCGAGACTTCGTCCTCTGATAGTTGGTTTAGCTTAGTTTTTATCTGAAAATTATGCACATAATACCGTGCATCACGGGTGGTTTGGGTGCTGCACTGCTGTTTACAATTCTGATCACTGGTTGTGTGCATGGCCAAGAACTCGCCCCGGACTTCAAGATAGCGCAATGTGAGTTTCTGTCTTACTTGAGTCAACGCTACGAATAACAATAACTTAACAAAATTGTTTGCGCATTTCAGCCAGTGACTGTGGAGAAGTGGACATTTTGCTGAATGACCCAAGAACAATTGTGCCGTGGACAGCTGCCATTTTCCATAGACACAATGCTTCTTCCAAGTTCAAGTTTCTTGTTTCCGGGGTGGTCATTGGGCCCACGACGATTCTGTCCGTCGCCGGCGGTGGCTACGGAAGCCCTGCGAGAGGAGTCAAAGGAAGATACTTCATAGATTCTCCAGAAAACTTCATGGTTGGAACTGGTTTGAAGTCTACCGAGCTAGGCGTGCGCGATGAACATGCTCAGATTGCAGAAGTGCGCTATGTACTTCCGTATCACGGCCACCAGGAGTCAGTGAAGCACTTCCACTACGTCCTCTACCACCTGAAGCG
>VNWX01002616.1:0-10129 GCA_009869905.1 Ceratophysella communis | reverse complement strand
GCTGACTGTCTTTGCGTGAGGGCTTGGCTGGTATATTCATGAGATAGTTCCGAACTGCGAATAGGTACCAAGGCAAGGGTAATTCAATTTTCCGTCTTCTGTTTTCGTTCGTGTCTCTTGGTGCATATGTTAGAGCCTGCGTCTACAAACCCAAAATTCTGGACTCTGATTTTCAGCCAAAATATTTTACGTATTCGATGTAGAAACTTATTGATACGGTTTCGTATCGTTGCCATTATCCATGATTTTTCAGTTGCTTCATTTCTGCTTGAGTGGTACCTAGCCCAAATGAGGGATCCAAGAATTACAGAGCTCTTGAAACTTCATTTAGCATGACAATACGATTAGCCTGTGTTTGCAGAAGATAATCCACTGTATCTTCATTTCTAGACTCTCTGCACGTTTTGAGCATAATCATCAGACAACAGAGAAGGCAAGCTCAGACGAGTTATATGAGCTTTCGCTTTTGCTTTTACAGCTCTGTTTGTTGTGTGATGTGGCTTAAGAGGCGGACAAAGGAACCGTGATTTGGCAAAGATGTTGAATTTAATGCGGGCATAAATTGAAGAATGAGGCAGTTGGCACTTCCGATGTGGGCGTTTGAAGTGTGTAATATAGTGGTACCGTGCAGAAAAAAATGAAGCAGTAACACTACCTAGTGAAACAGGTATAACGAGAAGAATGGAGTTCTTTGGACCCAGTTTTTACTGCAGTTGTGGAGGATACGGTTTACGGCGAAACATGAAGAAAATGAATTTGTTACACCTTGAGACGGGAAGGATTTGACTGAGCCAACAAAATGGCTAATATAGTAATTTCAGATATTTATAATTCATTCCATGCATTGCATGTCAGGTCAAACATGTCGCAGGTAGGACAATTTTCATGCACACGAGATCTGAATGATCTGCTAATACGACGACAATAATATAATTTTTCTATCTCATTGTTAAAAGTCTTAAGTTCCCACATCGTGAGGAGTCGCTGCAACCTCAATTTGAAACTTGATTACATACAGTGACGTGTGTAATGAGTAACCCAATAAAGACTTAATTTATGGACAGGAATTTCTATTTAGTGTATGTACTTCTGGTCCGTATATCAAAGTACGTCTAAACCTAGCACCTAGTTATACACTTACTTAAATGTATTTTCGCCTGATATTGGGAGATAAGCCCTAAGATCGAAAAGAAAGTAGCACAGAAGAGGGATCTAACCCTATTAGAAAAAGGCGGAGAAATAAGAGGGAATAATCATTTGTCGAAGTCAGAGAAGGCGAAGTCTTTCATTAGACTCATCCATGAGTTCATCCATCATTTCAATGACTGCCAAGTTGTGTGTCTACCACCTCGCGAAGCAAGCCTGCACGGACGGACTCACATGCGTTACAGTAGCTACTTACTGTCAGCATAAGCATAGCAGCACACACGAAGAAACTTTCTCTCAGACTTCACTTCCCTCGCATTCGCATTTCAGGAGAAAGATAACTTTCTTTCTTTTCCCATATACCGTACATCTCGGCAACGCTATTGCACACTCTAATTTTGTATAGAAGCAAATACCTACGCTTTTTCGAGTTATTCCTCTGCATCTCTGATTGTGAGTGAATTTTGACGCACCGTTTCGCCTAGTTACGATGTCTTATCTCTGCTTTCATTTCCTCATGTTTCTATTAGTGATCCGTCATTTTTCAATTTCTTGTGTGAAGCAAGAGGTTCTTTCTACCTAGTCAGAGACACTAATCAGTTTGTGCTGAAATAGGCAGAGACTGCGTTATATGAAGAATAGGAATAGGGGAAGAGTCATTCGTTCGCTAGTAGGACAGCATGGCTTTCACTGAATGGAATAAGAAAATCATTGGGATGGAAAATTAAAGTCTGCTACCCCTCCTTGGCATTATCCCTCCGCCTGTCTGTATCCTATAAATAATACGGGTAGTGATAAATTATAGAAAGCCATAAAAATAAAATTTTTGCTGACATTGACTTATACGGGCCTGCCGCAGGAGTTGAACAGCGTCGTAAACTATCAGCTGTCTTTGGTACTTGAGGGATTATTTAGGTCAATTAGTTTGAATTATTATTGCAAGCGAGTGGAAAAGTGGATTGAATTAAGTCGGCTCTCTAACCTAATCGCAGAGAACGTGATGAATTGTTTTTGTGTATGAAAGAGGTAATTCTCCATTCCGGTCTATTTGTTCAGACTCCAGTTTTATTTCTTCCTGCCCGCAGACAGAGAATTACGAATTCAGAACCTGCACGTCTCTACATATCTACTCCGAGTTTGTAGAACATTTCCGCCTAAAGGCAAGCACGGGCACGGGCGGCGACAAGGAGCCATCCTTGGAGTCGTTGTTCAATAGATTCAATTTCACTAACGGGGTAGGAACAAGAACACTGCAGTGGGGAAAGGCATTTTTCTAGCAAATTTTCGCTTTCAGAAAAATATTTATCACATTAAATTCAGCATCTTCTAATTTTGGTCAGAAGGTACCGTTTTAAATGGACCGACCACTTTAGATTAACGTTTTGATGAAATGACGGTCGCCAGTTCGCTTGTACTTATTTTCCTTGAATCAATTTTAAATTGCTTTGTTAGAGGCATCGATAGATGACAAAATTGGATACCTGTCCCGCTCCTTATACCATGGAATATCCGGTTATGCTTAATTGGTTGAACCCTTACCTCAAGTATGGATTGAGTTTCGAACGTATGCAAAATATAAAAGCCTGATACGTTGCCTTGAAAAACGAGCCTATGAATATTTACTTTTGAAAGGAGAGTATTGCCATGATTGACGTTGGCGTGCTCTGTCATTGTCAGATTTAATAAACCCGTCCACAACCTCCTCGTAGTCACATCAGACGAAGTGGATTCAAGCTAGAGACGGAAAACGTTATTATCTCTGAGCTCTAGTCTATTACTGTGCCATGTTGCGGATGCATATGCGGTGGATTGGGATGGATATTCATTTTATGTAGAGCCCGGAAACCTGTATGGTCCTATCTCTTTAATTTCCAGCACTTTCACTCTCTCTGAGTGACACTACAGAGGCTATATGCAGGGTTCCCAAAGCTGGGGTTTCCTATTGGCCTATTGAAAGGAGAGTATTGCCATGATTGACGTTGGCGTGCTCTGTCATTGTCAGATTTAATAAACCCGTCCACAGCCTCCTCGTAGTCACATCAGACGAAGTAGATTCAAGCTAGAGACGGAAAACGTTATTATCTCTGAGCTCTAGTCTATTACTGTGCCATGTTGCGGATGCATATGCGGTGGATGTGGATGGATATTCATTCTAGAGCCCGGAAACCTGTATGGCCCTATCTCTTTAATTTCCAGCACTTTCACTCTCTCTCTGAGTGACACTACAGACTATATTCAGGGTTCCCAAAGCTGGGGTTTCCTATTGGCCTATCGTATTATGGAATTATGTCAGTTCCACATTCGCCACTCATCCTAGTATATCTCATAGCTTATTTAACTTGCGAACAGGATGACTGAACACGGAAATCTTGTCAATGCTACATAGAAGAAACGAGGACCAACCAATGCTGAGTGAATCTTCATTAAATCCTGTTCCTGTTTTGCTAATCCTAATGCCTTGGGTGCCGCCAATTCAGCGCTGTTTATTTTATCTCCAGAGCAGAACAGCATAATTGACAACAGGACACACATTGAAATTTTATTTCCATTCATCTAAAACCAGAAATTTGGGTCATGCTGCCCAGATGTCGGGCATAAGCGAAATTCAGAATACAGTAGGTAGATAGCATTATACTAACTGGGTGCTGAAAACGAGTGAAATGTCTTGGCTGCTGTGGGCCCAGTGAATAAAACATTGAACTATTCATGGAATTGGGCGTTTGTTTGTTGTTTCTTTCCTCCGTAATACTACTTAGGAATGGAATGGGTCTTAGTCATCTTATCTGGAAAGCAGATTACACGCTCTATTTTTGAGTACGTTATCGCTTAACGTGCAAGAAAGTGAATTATATTCGCATAGGTTCCGGTACTTTGATACTAGACAAGACAACAGGCTTTTGAAATGTCACGGGTAATGGGCTTTGTGCAAAAAATAAGGAAGGAGAGGTCCAGTAAACCGAGGAGGATGAGTGTGCAAGTGCTAGTAAAATGAGGACAGGGAAGCGGCAGGAGCACGAGTAAAAGTAGCCTGAGTTGGCAATGGAAGCGTTTGAAATTGCAAAGTGTGCACCGTAGCAGATAAGTGTGTATGTAGTAATAATAGCAAATAGCATTAGTTCACTTTACTTTCCACAGCTCTTCCTGGCGAAGTTCACACCAACAGCCATGGATGCGGATTCCTTCATCAATGGGCAGAGTACAGTACGTGGAACAGTAGTCGAGGGTTCGTGGCCTGATGGTTTCTGAACGACGACTGTTCCGCACACTTTTGTAGTTTCTGTTGTAGAAACGGCAGTTTCACACTCGTCTTGTTCCCTGCTGAACGAGATGGAATGACAAAGGTTCTCTCTGACCCACTCGTGCTCCCCTTCACTCGTCGCCGCATTCAATATTCACAGAGTGTGACAATCCACTGCTTTACATCCGTTCCTGAAGCGCTATTAATTCACGAAATTGTTGGAACTCCTCCAATGTTTTCATTCCGTGGAAACGAGAACACATTTCCTTTTTTGTTTCACTCCGTTCCTGGACTAGACGGATAGTGTCGAGCATTGTCAGTTTGAACCTGAAGTGCAGGAATGGAAGTGAGGAAAATGAGCAAATGAATTGCAGAGCTCTGGGGGCACAATTAATACTCGTTAATTATAACATGTGTAGGATCCACTGGGTTTATGATATGCATACTTCATGACTGGAGACAGCAGCGTGCTGGGATCTATTCCACTCTCACTCTCCGATTCACGTCAACCACCAGACCAGGACAAGAAGAGAGCTCTGGAATATTTGCTAATTCACAGCTCGTGTTCGCCTCCGGGTTATCATTCCAGCGTCCAGCTGGGCCAGATTGATTTGATGCTCGGAATAATTTTGGATCTGATTCCACTCAATCTCCGCTTTCCACCCTAACTTGCAGTCTCTGCTTGAGCAGACTGCTGGGTGGCCGTGGCGTATTGGCAGCTGAGAAAACAGACGTGTAATATAATATTGCCCGAATATTGGAATGGCGCTTCTTATTAAAGTTCTGACGAGCACTAAATATTTCAAAAATTTGCTATTAATTTTTGTTTTCGTTAGAGTGGCTGAGTTTTGCGTATGCTGAAAAGTTTTAATGAACTTTTTTCGTCTGCGTGCCCTTTGGCACTCCTACGTTCCATGAATATTTGAATTATGATATTAGCTTTCCTACTTGCAGTCCCTGTACGAGCAGACTGCATGATCCTGGCATATTGGCAGCTGAGAAAACAGACGTGGAATATAATATTGCCCGAATATTGAAATGACGCTTCTTATTAAAGTTCTGACGAGCACTAAATATTTCAAAAATTTGCTATTAATTTTTGTTTTCGTTAGAGTGGCTGAGTTTTGCGTATGCTAGAAAGTTTTAATGAACTTTTTTCGTCTGCGTGCCCTTTGGCACTCCTACGTTCCATGAATATTTGAATTATGATATTAGCTTTCCTGGTTTATATGATAATGTCTGGAGCATATAAAAGCGTATCCAAAGGCCTAGTTTAGTTCAAATGGGGTTATTTGGTTTGCTCTTTCTCGAGCTCTCGACATCCTTCCTGCTTCCTTCCTTCTGATATGATGAAACCACGTCAAATCTCCTTTCCTCTGCTTTCTCCAAAGTAGCCCTGCTCTTCTGAACTCTGATGGTAATATCGTTATCATAATGCTATAATGCGGATATCGAGGTAGGCCTGCAGGAGCAGCTTTCTCATAATGCAGCATAATTCAATGCACCTCAGCTCAAAGACCCTACATTATATTACAATGCTTGAGGACGCAGAGGCATTTTCCAGGTCCTGGACCTCAACTCAGCCTGGAATTCTCTTTTCTGCTCTCCACAGGATTCCTTTACCGAGCCAAGATATGCATGTTGTTCCACGTTTTGGCAGTGCTTTGGTCTCTAACCAGACCTCTGGCAAGAGTCTTGAATTTCCGTTTTTAGAATATTTTTCAGAAACGCACTATCTTAGGAATTTAGGGAACATTTAAATTTCTAATTCTTGTGCAAGTTTGCATTTTAAAGTCTTATCCGAATCATTCTAGCCGACTGTTTTTAATATCTGCTAGAATAGCTTCCTATTCGTATGCTTTTTTGTACGTAATTCATAGTTACATAATTGTTCGTAATTCTCATACTGAGTATTCAAAAGTCGCCATTTTATTACTTCGAAAATTAATTGCGTAATTTGTGCCTGCGTCTAATCTAAATTCAACTTACTTCAACTGTTAATTTAATAAATTTGAATTGAAACGAACTGTGTAGCTTGTACGTACAGCTTTACTGTAGACTGGATAGCGAACTAATTCTAAGTCTTGTATGTATATTTAGTAGCAGTATTCAATCAGAGCAGCGTGTGAGAATTTAGTTCCTCCGCATCTATGCAGAGAAAGAGGAGTTACAAGGGTAAATCGAGCTACATTAACGTCAGTATCGATGATTATCCCGTGTTGCAAAGAGTAATGAAACCAGGATTCTTGTAACGCCTCTAAATCGGAATGAACCCCAAGAAACCTGAAATATACAAGTTAAATCGAGCTACATTAACGTCAGTATCGATGATCATCCCGTGTTGCAAAGAGTAATGAAACCAGGATTCTTGTAACGCCTCTAAATCGGAATGAACCCCAAGAAACCTGAAATATACAAAAAGCGTAGCATAGCCGAACGTAAGAGTTGACGACTTTGGCAGTGTAACGGAGTTTAGTCCTCAGTCTCCGCAAAATCCATCCCTCTGTGGATTTGAGCCTTCTTTACGTCCAAATAGACGATCACTTTTCCTTCGTCCTAGTTCGAAAAGCGGCTTGCTCCGGAGACATTTAGCTAACTCCATCCTGGCTTGAACCCGTGATGGTGTATAAATGCCGTCTTGAGTGAGGATTTTTACTCTAACGCCTGTCTCGTCGTAGCAGCGAACGCATTTTTTCGGTTAAAAAACGGGGCATTCAGAGCTCTATTATGATAGAACTCGAAGTCGAAGCTTCTTTTTGCATCCGTTGAGAAATTATGGATGTAGTGCTTGGTACTTTAGTTCAAGTCTTCTCTCGGGCGAAGATGAGAAGGAAATTTCGCCAACTTTTTTTTTGTCCCAGTCGAGCCGGGTTGTCGGGAGTCCTGGAAAAGAGACGAAGCAGAACTTAGCCACCCACAAAAAGAAAATTGCGGCTGGAATTGTGTAAAGTGCCTGATGTACGAGTATTTCGTAGTATTTTTTTGGAAATGCTTTCTCGTGTGTTTTCAGTACAGACTTCTTGATGTATGCATCTTATAAATGCTGCGTTCGGCTCCTGTCAGGCCTGTCTGTACATGGATTGATGGAGCATTTTCCTTCGTATTAGTCAGGCTTGTTCCAATGTTGGTCAACTATTCTTTAAAGCTATGTATAAGCTGCCTAACTCGACTGTACTTGAGAACTGGTGGGAGAAAGAAGGCTAACTGCTGCAATTTGGGGCGCTTCGGAGTTCCAGATATTTTCAGCAGAGCAGTGCGGATAATTTGGACTCTTGATCCATTAGAGGACAAATGAGGGGTTTTTGCCATTCTTACGTACGTCCAACTTTTCGTTTCCTTGAGCCTAATTCGTTTATAATGCCCCGCTCATTAAGTATATACTATCCAGGAATCCTAGATGCTCAGCTCCAAGTGGGAGGAGATCTACTTGTTTTCCCTGACTCACTTTCTCCTCCGTTTGCATATTTTGGTGGTTGATGTTGATGATAGTGGTGAGGGTACAGTGTGTTCGGATGAGTTTTCCTCGTGCTCTTCTTTGCAATGAGTCTGCGTTTCGCAATTTCAATAAAATCAACGAATTAAGATATTTTGCTCCTTCCAGACTAGAACTAGTAATGCTTACTCGAATTTTTTGCCTGGTCTCTACAGGCCAACCAAGCGGAGTCGCAAGATAAAGTAGGCATGATTGATAAAGATTATTTTACAAATGTAAATTCAAGTTTATGCTCGATGTTGCGAGGGTCGCAAGCATCGGAGGCATATCTTAAGAAATTAGTAAGCTTTATCCCTGTACTAGCCCGAGTTCGAGTGCGAAGAAATGCTGCGACTCTGAAACCCAGTATCATTCGTTTTCATTCATTCTTCCATTATTCATATTAACGGTTAGGCTTAAACTTTGCTGAAACTTTAGAGGTCTCATTAATACGCATTATAAATCTCTACTATTCTTGACTGAAACTTACCCCAGCACTGAAGTTGAGCTGAGACCTAAATCCTAATACATGTACTTATGTTGTTCAGCTACGGCGATTCAATTCGATTGACAAACAAACGCATTGAATAATTGTTGCATTGTTGCAATCCGAGGCCTTTTTGGTGTATAGGTCAGTACGGGACCGCGCCTCGACATGCACACAACAGATATACACGTGCTGGTTCTTAAAGTTATATTTTCAGATGTCCACCATCCGCCATCCGATGAAAGTCGTGAGATACGTAGGGTGAATTTGAAAATTTGTATTGATATTCGAACAACCTAAATGTGTTATTGGGTCGTTGACAATTTCTTAGTAGGTACTGTGTAATTGTATAACTTTTTCACGAGTTAGAGAATGGGTTCTGTGAATTGCCTTCACTGGCATTTAAAGACAAATTTGAGTGAAATTTAGGAGTTATTGGTGTTAGTGTTGTGTTCTGAATTCTAGGTCTAATACTAAACATTTGATAAGATCTGTAGTTTAAAGTCATTGGGAACACAAATGTAGTTTCTGGAGTGGAGGAAAGCAATAAGATATCGTTTTGGAAGTAAAGCAGGACCTTGGAGACTCTCTCGATGAGTCTTATTGTGGTGAAGAGTTGATTAGATGAGGCTGGAAGTTCGGCTCTGGAATTGGATCTGTTTGGGAACAAAGTTATTTGGTTGGGGGAAAGTTGTATATTTCCAGTGATATGACTGGTTTCATGGATCGTTTTGTCCGTTTTCCGCTCGCTACGTGTGGTTTCTAATGTGTACACAAGGCAGGATGGGTATTTGAAGAGAGGTGGAATGGGTTCTTGCTGAAATCGAAAACTCATGTAAGGTTCTTCCAATTAAAGATCCAATGTGCAGTTTATGCTAGTTGTGTGTGTCCTTCGTCGGCCGTTTGCACTCTCTTGGGCGCACTTTATGGGATCGTCAAACTTTTTGGATATGTTACTTGGGCCTCGCGACAAGACAACAAGGACGTGATAGGTGGGCAATATATTTATATGGATGGATGCCCTGATAGAGAGATAGCGAAAGGACCATTGGATCTGCCTCTGTCTTTTTGTCATCGTTACCCGTTAGAAGCTCACTCTGCCGTTGTCACCAATTTGAACGTGCTGTCTCCTTCTGTTATTGCTCCTATTCGCAAAGACACGGTCGAGTCGTAACATCTTATGTTCCGTTCGTAAAAGGAGCAGACGGAGCCAAGGCGTTTCCAAACTCCTTCCAGCGTGGAGGCACGAAAATGATTTTGAACCTATCCATTCGATTTCATTGCTTTGTATGCCAAATGGAAAAGCATTATGAGGCTTGGACAAGGAGTGAGTAGTCAATAAGACTGTGCCTTTCTTAATGGGGACCAACTGGGTAATTTCCGTCTTTCATAGTTTCTCATCAGTTATAGGGGGTAGCTGTAGGTTGTCGTGTTTTACCAAAGAGCATAACATTGACACAACAAGGCTGGTGTTGGGGTATTGCAAGTACACAGTGACCTTATCTTTATCCCGTCATTATGTTAAAAGAAGTCATGCCGCTTTCACCTAGGACTTTCGCCGCGTGGATTTCGTGTCAGATTGTGACGCGGGCGCGGTAACATGAGCTGAATCACAATGAAATATAATTAATCGCCATCACGAAATGGAGGCTTAGATATGGGTCTAAAATTAATCAGATTCTTAGCACCTGTAAATCAAAGTAAGGAAGTTCATTTCTGTTAGGTTCTGGTATTTATATGCGGGAAGTGTTCGCTGTTGTAACTTAAACGAGACATAATGAAATAA
>VNWX01002615.1:0-11727 GCA_009869905.1 Ceratophysella communis | reverse complement strand
CAGGCGACATTTTTAGCATTTTAACGAGATTTTGCTCGTTTTTGGCTATAAATCCTGAGTTTCAATAAAAAAAAGATTGGAGTCGAAAAGTATTTAATAGCTTGAAAGAAAGAAAATAGTGCCGCAGGCGAAAATTTTGTAAAATTAGGTAAAACTTCACATTTTGGCCAACATTTCGGGGGGGCTTCAGCCCCAGTTAGCCCTATACTAGATACGCCCTTGTGAACGAATAAAGATAAAGGGAAAATTCTTTCACTGATGGACATGAGAGGTCAAGACAAGAGTATCAACTGATTAGATTTTGGGCCGCGGCGGTGACCTCTAAGGTCAGGTCACAGCAGAGGTCAACATGCGGTTACAGGGAAAGTTTGGCATGTGGGGTGTCATTCGAACGCATGTCGAGTAGATTACCGCAATGATATCGGGTTTGACCTTTGACCTCTCCGGGGGTCACCAGAGGTCAAACTTTGTAAAATACAGCATTCGTTTCGCTAACGCCATTCGAGTAACAATGCAACACTGCATTTGACCTTTGACCTCTCGAGAGGTCACGACAGGTCAAACTTTGAATAATGCGTCATTTAAACCCCCGATTCAAACTGATGCACGTGGTTACACTGGATTTGACTTTATCGACCCCTGCAGAAGTCACCAAAGGTAGCACGTAATGAGCCACGGAGTTAGACCAACATATATGTTACACTATTCCACAATTATCCTACTCCAGTAAATTGGCTCTCCTGAAAAGTTGAAGATTTGGACATAGGACCATATGTTTTAGGCCTAAATGGACATAAGACAAAACTGATGTTCCGACAAAAAAGAAGATAGGACAAAATGACTATTAACCGACGAAATACACCTTTACCTCTGAGCATTATCGCACTAGTCTCAATGGATATGCTAAGGTTTATAATGGGACATGTTATATACCAAATTAAAGCTTGGCTCAATTCTGATCTCATCGTCAAAAAATATTTCTGACTTTTTAAAACTGAAACCGCTATAGCGTATTAAAGGGGGAAATCTAGTTTTGAGCTTTGGTGGCGCATCCTGGCACAAAATGCATTACAAAGCGCTCAAAAATGTATCAAATTTGTTAATACTATCAATATCAACCTGAATGAACTGCGTCAATTTTTGTGTAACCGTAAACACTGTATAGGCAGCAGAACACCGAAACAGGAAGGAGCCGCTCCGCGCGGCGTGATTTCGGTTTAGTAAAAATCCTAAAGCAGGTTTCGAGACTACCGGAGAGGGAGGGACAGGTAGCGGAGCAGCCCGCTTTCTCGCTCTCTCGCTGTGCAGCGGTCGGTATGCGCAAAACCCAAAACATTATTTGACTTTGACCATGAGATCAGAAATGAACTAAGCTTTAATTTGGTACGTAACATGTCCGGGTAAGCACTTTGCAAATATGGTCTGGAGTTGGAGGGGAGGCAACCTGTATAGGTATCAAACTAGAGCGTGCATAGGGATTACGGGTTCTTAAATACAGAAGAGCTCTCGACGACGTCGTGTGTGTCGAAACCAAGCTCAGTAGTGTAGCTCAGTGGTAGAGCCTCTGTCCTGTGGACAGTAGACAGCACAGGGTTGATTCCCTGTGTGGCTTGGTAAGGGACTTTTCTGTAACATTAGAATACTCCCGCCGTGTGCGGCTCGGTGAGTGCGTCGGTACGGCACACGTATGTAAAATTGTAAAGCTATTTCGTTTCAATTTCCCTTGTAAAAATAACGACCTTTCCTAACCTTAATCTCCTAATTAGAAAATTAGAGTATCTATAACGTAAAGATATCCAGTTTCCCTGAGCAATACCTGTTCTGGTTCAGGTTTTAAATGGACTGACGAGACAGAGAGCTCATACACTGCTTGCTCCCTATCTCCACTATTTTGATTTGATTTGATTTGATTCAAGTTTATTTCCGTGTCCTTCTAATTTACAACATTTTCATGATTACAAAAATTATGAGTGATAACCTTACGTAATACATGTGCTGATCTCCCATTAGTCAGACAACACTAATCTAATACATTTGGTAATTTTAGAAACTATTCAAAAGAAAGCCATTCGTCGTTACGTTTTAGCACCAGGTAGTTAAAAACAATATCTCTTGAACTTGTCGATCTTGTGTGAATCCAAGAGCTCTTGAATATTCCAGTCTTTGGGGAGTGAGTTCCATGCTTTGCTTGACTTGAATTGCGATCTGATTCACTGATTTGCGAAAAGTTTCGGGGCATAGTAACAGAAATTCGGAAACTATGGAAGCTTTTATGCTAGGTTCATTGCTTATTCAAATATTTGGTATTTCCCGTACGTGTTTATGTTACAAACTGATTTCTTATGATTTAAATGATGCTCAAACCCAATTAAGTTGATAGTCCCATCCACGGTTTTTGAATTTTCAGCAGGCTTACGTCAATCGCAGCCACAATTGCCAAGTTGTGCAGTCAGCTTCGTAGAAATTAATTTGTTTTTACCATATCCGATTACGAATTTTTGCTTTAGCCCCTACCCCAAAATTTCAATCGCAGCCACAATTGCCAAGTTGTGCAGTCAGCTTCGTAGAAATTAATTTGTTTTTACCATATCCGATTACGAATTTTTGCTTTAGCCCCTACACCAAAGGCAAAATGCTTAAAGCCCTACATGCAATCCCGACCACCCAAAAATTCAGGACTTGCTGTAGATTTTTCTGGAAGTTACGACATGGACTCAGGGTCACAAACTTTGGCATATGTATGTGGCGAAGCTGGAGAGAAGTCATTAGTGTGCGAAGAAACTGAATGTTTTTGATAAGGAATCCATCTCGGAGTCATGTTCTCAGAGAGCGAGGGAGAGCCGGATTCTAGTTAGTTGAGGATTATGAGAACGAGCATTCAGTCCGCCGCTTTCTCCGGTGCTCTGCCCTCGCTGATACCTTACACTCTCTCTTCCTGCCCTTGCCCCTTTGTTAGTGATATTTTATTATTAGTATTACATAAACCAGAGAAAGGGGCAGCCGTAGACGTGGAGCACTACAGAAAGTCTAATGCATTCAATTCTCCAGCTCGGTCCATCGATCTCCCTCATCTTCCACAACAACCTCTCCTAAGATCTACTTAGCCAGAAACCCCTCGTCCAACTCAAGACTAACTCTTTGTGATTAATGAAGGTCTGTCCAGCAGGCTGATGCAGGGGTTCCGGGTCCTTTGGACCTTGGTCATTTGACTGTAAACTTAAATAGATCTTTGCAATTTAGCTTTGCCTGAAATGCAACAGTAGGCCAGGCTAAAAGGATCTCAGATTCCACAAAATGCGGCAAGTTGGACTTAGAAATGAAAACTTCAATGTTTGAGCCCTAACTTGTACCGGTAATTCTGTTATGTCAAGAAAAAGAAACCATTGAACTTTTAAACTCAGCAGTGCATAGGAAAGCTGCCAAAAATATACATATTTAAATAGCTGTGCCCCAATCGTCCGCGCAAACATAACACACTCCTCGCAATCAGGAGAAACGAAACTTTCTCCTTCATCCTTTTCATTCCAAAACCTTCATACATGTCATAAGACTGGGGGATTCGTATTCAATTCCAGCACTACATAGCCCTGGATTGCTGAAACTAACGATACGTGTGAGGAAAATATTGAATCCAGAAAAGCTTAAGCAGAGGGTATTAGGTATGCGTATTCTTAAGAGAAGAACTCGGGCTACTAATACCCTCTTTCTGAAAGTCCGGTCTTAGCAGAACCGGAGAGAAAGCTCTAAACTAAATAGGTAAGCTCACGTATCGCATGCTGAATTGGATTAGATCCTTGGGCTACATCAGAATTCCTCATTAGACCAGGCTTTTACATCTCTCGTATCCACGGATCATATAAAAACAGGGACCGTATAATTATAGAGGCTATTTGTACAAGGAGGCCCTATGGCTTTTATATGGATTACGACTTTAATAGGTGCTCGAAATGGGAGTTGCGAAGATGCAGTAGGTTTTCCACTACTGGGCGCTGCTGGAAAGCGGTAGAATATGCCGGAACTTCAGCAAAAATTCTCGAGCTTACAACAAATCTTTACTAAAAAGGCGGATTTTGAGCAAGAGGTGCATGGCTGTAGAATAAAATACGAAGAGATTTTCCAAAACACCGTGAACACCATAACCCTAATTATTCTCTTTTGTAATTCCGTATACAGATTCTGAAATTCAGCAAGGGTTACGCTTACGGCCTAAATCTTAATTTTAGGTCATTTTCAGAAGGTCTTTCCGCATAAATATTCCTTTGATCTGAAAGTCCCAAGCCTCTCAATAATGGAATTGATTATCTTCCGTTTTCCCAATCCTTTTGCCCAATTCCATATTCCTTGAATCCCCGAAACACCCTGGGAACTCTTTCCCTCGTTAGTACTTATTCTCCGAAAAAAGAGTTAGTTTTTTACAACCCATTCCACATTCAAGTTTTTGAGGGTAAAAAGGGTAAGTTGAATCAGGTCTTGTACAATAGATCAAATAGAAAATCATCCTTGTTCTCAGCAGAGTTGAACATTGAACAAGGTACTTAAACATGGAAATGGGGAGGAAATCCGGAAAAAGTGCATTAGTTTGCTCCACACGGGATTCAAATGTGCAACAAGGATGTGAAGATGTTCCCTCCTCTGTAATATAATCGGACTACGTAACCCCTTCAATCCCCTTTCTTGTTCAGATTCAGGGAAAAAATGTAAATGTAAATATAACATGCTGTGCATTTTTTGAGAGGGTAGTTTTTTACACTCTGGCTCTTATCGGGTGAAATGGTGAAGAGATGAATGGGATTCAATCTCTCAGATTTTTTTGTGGTGAAAAACTCCCAAACTTCTGTGAGATTCAGGGTGTTTACTTATTCCATCCACCTTTCCAGGTTTTACCTGGTTTCAATCTGAGTGAAAAAAGGGTTCATTTTTTAAAAAAAAATCCTAAATGTGGACAGAAAGGGGGAAACCTTTATTAATTGTATCGTGCATTTTTGGTTCGGAAACCCACCTTGAATTTGAATCAAAATCCTTTTTTATACAAAAAAAAAAGAGAACTTGGATTTCCGTGAGAAAATGTTTCCGTAAAATGAAGGGTTACATTTTTGGGGAGAGTTTGCACCTTTCTCGAATGCTAATTTCCCTGCGTTTTACCTCTTTTTTCCTATTCTTCACCTTTTTTACCTAAAAACCCGTCATTTATTTCCCAGTGTTGTCAATACCCTGAACCCCTTGGATCCCTCATTACATGAAATTCGTATAGGGTTAAGTAGTGCCCTTTGTATTTCTTATCTTTCTCACCCGTTACTTCATTTTTTATGCTTTTCAGGGATAACTGCTATAATATTGCAACTTATAACGGGTTTTCTCGTAAAAATATTCTTGTGAATCTATGAAATTCGTATAGGGTTAAGTAGTGCCCTTTGTATTTCTTATCTTTCTCACCCGTTACTTCATTTTTTATGCTTTTCAGGGATAACTGTTATAATATTGCAACTTATAACGGGTTTTCCCGTAAAAATATTCTTGTGAATCCGGGAAACTATTGATCGGAAATGACGCGATCAGTTCTACTTCAGCTTCTGCAGTATAACTTTCCTTTAAAATACACAGTCTTACACTGATCTTGAATTTTGAGATACCTGTAAGCAGTACAGTTAATTGGGATATAAACACACGCAGGTGGAATACGTAATGAGCAAAAAGTCGGTTTCATTACTCTTTGTACTAATTATTAATTGACTTCTTGCTGATGCAAGTTAATTGAAAATACTCTTGTGTGGTCCGATTTGTTGAGTGTATAACAATTAATTGACGTAGATTGAACAGTTTTGATAATAATCAAAAATTAGGGACTAGTTTTTGGATTAAAAAAGTATCCAGACGTCAGATACATGTGGCTAATTACTAATTACTAGTAAATTGTGGCAGCTCATCTGAACAAACACTTGTAAGGCGTACAAGGTAAGCAAAGTAAAGGATATATTTCCGATTTTTATTTACCAAATTTAGAATTTATTGAGAATTTTTACAAAAATTTCTCAACCCGTTTAGAAACGATATTTTATTGATACGCAGTACGTAGTACGTAGCTCATATTTGACCAGCGATAAATAGATTTTGGTGCAATTGTATTACGCAATTTTCTGCATTTTCTTTTAAATTTTAAGGCACATTCAGAAATTATATGAATCTCTGAATTCGTATTTCAACTATTGCATAGCATTCAGTTATTAAAATAATGGATTCAATTTCATTTCGAAAAACTGATATTGCATTGGCAAGACCGTGCAGCATTCAGGAACATCTTCATACATGAGTATTATTACAATTTCTCTCTTTTCCGGAGAATTCTCTGAAGCATGTCAAAAGTTCTTCTCGTTATTGTTCCCCTCCGACTAGGAATCGGAGCACAATGAGCACTGCATTATGATGATTGGGGATAATTTTGGATACACGAGGCTGCTGGCTGAATGCTGGATTTGTGATTCAGTCTACGTGATGAGGGCGCACGAGGCGAGGTTATGTAATATATGTGTTGGCCTAATCTGTCTGTCATCATTCCCGAGGCTCAAGTCCAGTCAGGAGCCTGGTAGTCTAAATGGAACGGAATAAAATCGGAGTGATGATAAAGTAGACGGGAGCTTTTTGTGAGCTGAGCTTGTATGAGGAGGAGTCCGTTGTAATAAGAATAATATATATGTTTCTATTCTGATCTGTCTGACTCTCATCCCGTCTTTGGGTCTTCGTAAAGGGTAATCCTATTATTCCTAACAACATTGGAGAGAGCCCGAGACGCCGAGGGAGAAAAAGTTTTGATACATATGTATGTGCTCCCGTCTTCGTCTTCATTCTCATTCAATGGAAATAGAATAATATAATAACGGAAGTGAAGGAAAGCTTCAAGAAATGGCTTATAGTACTTTCTTCAGACTCGCTACTACTCGCCCCAATGTGTCTATAAACTAGATGGAATTTTATAGTAGCGGAATAGCCGTGTCGTAGACCGCAGGCAAAGAAGCTTCTATTTTCACGAAGTAAATTGGGTAGCCTAATAAGTAGTTTCAAAATTACGCAATTTTCTTACCAAAGTTTACGTCTAAACATGTCAAAACACTTGAATTCTAAATTTTAGCAAAAGCAATACCAGAGAATCTTAGTTAGAAAGGAAGATAGGTAGAAATAAAAAGCTGTCGAAAATTGAAATATCATTATTACAAGCTAAATCCTGCCCTAGAACTCTAAAAAAAACACAGAAATTTTAAACGATAGATTCATGACCTTATACCGGTGGGTTTGAGGTGCAATGGTGACCAAAATATTCTATTCTAAATAAGAACCCTTAATTGAATTTTCCGACTGAATTTGCGTCTACGACATTAACTATAGACACACGTGGCTAGAAATAAGATCTCGGAGCATCTAGCCCAGCATCTCATTCTGTATAAATGCATGAAGTTGATGCACTTTAGTTAAGAAGCCCGAGTTGGAGCCTCTAATGCTATTCAATTCTGAACAATATATTACGTAAGCAGATAGGTTCGAAGAAACGCTAACTGAAATCTTCCCTCCTTGCACAGCTTCCGTTTTCTCTCATAACAAACCAATGGTTAAGGTCCAAAATCTTTATCATAATAAGTTTGAGTTGAGAAGAAGGAAGTGGGAGAGGCAGTGGAATATATAAAGAATTCGCCAAGAATTGCAGAAAACTTTTCTTTATTCAATTATCCTATCTCTCATGATAAAATGCTGGAGAAGAATCGACTTTCTAGCCTAGGCGTCGCTTATATAATCAATTTGGTTTGGTCAATTTCAAGCGGCCAAATCGGTCATAAAGAGTTTAAGCTCTGTTTCGGTAGAATTTCTGCATGCTCACTGGAGCCAAAATCCGAAGCTTGTAATTTCAAGTTTATTAACTAAATTGATTTGTCAAATTTGCAAAAATACTAGCGTATGAGCCTTCGTTTGAAAATCACAGGGTACAAAGTGTACAAACAAGTCACGGCTTTTGTCCGCCCATGCAGATTATTGATCTTTTATTGTAAGACAGGCGCTATTTGATAGCAGACCCCATAAGAGCGCCTCAATAAAATTGCAAACCGATAATACGCATTTGTCGTAGAACGCCTAAAATAAGCATTGGAGAGCTACTTGTCCATTCTTCCCATCCTTCTCCCTTTGATGTCCGAATGGACTGAAAGAATATCTTTTTGAGCAGTCTTCTGCCGACAAGACAAATTCTCTCCGCCAAGGCAAAGAGACTCGGAAATAATATAGCTCTCGTATGTATTTATGTAGGAAGAAAAAATCAGGAATTGAAAATAGAAAGTTTGGAAACTTTATATAAATGCTAGAACTCGAGAGTAGCTATCTATTCTATTCACGGCCAGAGCGCGTCACGCCGGAGACTATTGGTCAGTGAAAAATGTGTACTTTTTTCCATCTATTGTCAAATTTACTTCACAGCAGTAGACTTGAGAGTGAAAAATACGTATTTTCCAAAAAAGGCAGACTCAAAGGAAAGACGGAATGATATCCAAGTAGTAGAACGCTCTATGCTCCAAACTTCCTTCTCAATAATGTGTTTAACAATTGAACGAATGTAATGTGCCTGTATAATGTTATTAGTGAGTCATGCACTTTTCTCTTTCGACATTACTCCATACGCAAGGAAACTGGTTCTTTTGTCATTAGACATTCACGCTATGAGTCTGCAGGGATTCTTGGGTGAAAAGATACGAAAATCACTTAAGTCTGTAAAAAAGTTTTACGTAAAATAAGGTAAAACGAATTTAGGGTTCATATATTCATTTTACCGGCATGACTGTTGTCCTTGCACCTAGCATTTTAGTATGTAGGCAGGGCTGCCATCGTTCCAATAAGAATGCATTGGTTACGCTGTTTCCGGTTAGGATAGGCACAGCATTTGGTCTCTCAGGTGTCAGCTCAGATTTGGAAAACTTGTATTTCCCTGTTGTGTAATTGTATTTCGCTCTCTATCAGCTAATGTATCATTTTATACGAAAATCAAAGAATTGGAAATTAAAATAAAATTGTTAAATTTTTTCAAGGCAATTAGCATGCGAGCCATTAAATCTACAAACCACTCGCGATTCAACAAAAAGTCGACAAAAGTGTCAGCTCCTGGAAATAGCGCGAGCGCACTAACCATCAGAAAAATTGAGACTGACAGCAGAACTCAGACTTCAGACACCTAAATGATGATGGACAATGAGATGGAAAAAAGCGATTCCACTTCCACCTCGACTGTCCAGACTGTCATACATATGTAGTATATTTATAGTTCTGTAAGTCTGAGAGCAATTTCAGTACAATACCGAGAAAGGACTGGGAATATAACTTCGCNAGACTGTCATACATATGTAGTATATTTATAGTTCTGTAAGTCTGAGAGCAATTTCAGTACAATACCGAGAAAGGACTGGGAATATAACTTCGCACTCACCGAGCTTATGCTGTACGTAGAACGAATTGCAAGGAAAGTGTGGAAGAAGTCTCGACGGGTCAATTTTTGAATAATGAGAATTTATGACCAACTATTTTTATGGTGACAGGAGAATAATATAAAAGGGAGAGTGGATTCGGACGACTCTCAGGGCATAAGGTATGAGAAAAAGGAGGACAGAAAAACATGCGTAGCAGGACATTTTACAGGTCGAAATTATTACTAAAATGATAACTTAATATGCAATTCGATTAAGAGTATTTTATAATGAGGTTAGATTCATCTAGATGTTGTGAATCTTAGCAGATTTTTTGTGCATCCATTGCGTTGACGATCCCTATTTGGTTCAACATTGTCATGAAATCCCGAAAAACTGGGCTTCAGATGATAATAATATTTTCTGCCAGCTAGTGTGCTTGGTTCCGAAAAAACCGGAGCAGACTTTTATAGATATATGTCGTCCTCCTAAGACCCAGCGTTTATTCCAAGCGGAGATGTTTGAGTGGGGAAGTAAATCATGATGAACGCCGTCGCGAATATTATAGCCTCTTATACTAATGTGGAAAAGGAGGAGAAAGTCGAGTCTGGTGAGGCGCATGCATAGGCAGAAATACGGAGAAAGCGAGCTGAGAGAAAACAGAGAGAGCGGGTTCTCTCCTTTTTCCTTCCCATTTTTATATAATGCCACTTTACACGATTTCTCATGGGAATTTATGGCTATGGTCATAGCCCATCCGCATCCACCTCCGTCCACCCTCAGACCCACACATATATGATTGCATAAGATATGGAATGGACTATCTCCTCTTCCTCAAGAAGCCTATAAAAAGTTGAGCCTCTTTCTCGCACTTCCATATTACAGGAGAATACTATCAATGCGAAGCGTAGTCAGTTGACCCTCGGTCACTTGGTTGTATACACATTTTTGTATTTAAAGGCTACAATTCAAATCATTCCAAATTTTGAGCTTTGCCACTTTTCGCGAATAAAATCTACAGTTTGTTAAACTTAACTGAATCTATAGTTTATTTAGAGTTTAATTTTTGCGAGTTTTGACTATCCGAATATTTTTCAAACCGTTAACAGCCTCGGTACCCCGAAGTTATAAATGTTCGACTACTTATAAACTGCAACCGAGAAAGCCTCAAGAATAACACGAAAGACGGAGAACCTAAAAAGAGCTTTTCATTTTTATATTTAGTTTTTATCCTGAGACGACGATCAGTTTCACTTTCACCCCAATCTGCTTCCAATTTATAGTCTTTATCTGGTTGGCGAAGCGAAGCCCCGGCATGCATTTGGCTGGTGCCGGTAGCGTCATACTGTGTATGGATCTGGGCGTTAACACGGCTTGATTTTGGAAGGAATGCGGGTGTCGGGGTTATTGGGACTGTCCGCCCACATATTAAATATGACGACAATAACGGGTATAGGAATTACGATTATGATCCCGTGGTCGGCAGACGACTGAGCCGCTCTGATCCCCTTCATATCCCTGAATGTCAACGTCAACAATCCATTTGTAATATAACCGTCAGGCATGGGACAGGCCTTCGGGCTGCGGTGGTGTGGCAATAGAAACTGGATTTTATCTGATAACAGACATGGATGCGGCAAACAGTTGATTATTAGGATGAGCTTCTTAGGTCTGACTTTCTTTCTTCCTACTGAATTCGTGTTAAAATGAAAGGAGAACGTGTGGCTTTTAGCTAACACCAACTTTTCCGATTACGCATTTATCACCTTCATCGGGTAAAGCGGTCGTAAATGAGCTGGCGGGGACAGTTTATTAGGGGATAATGGTGTTCGGAGATGCACGCGGATATGCCTAATCAAAGTGTGCATCGAATGAGCACTACGGTTTGCACAATTGTGTGGTACGAAAATATTTTCAAATTATCTAAATTCATATTAAAGGTAAACGGTTGAAACGTTCAAATATATGAAAATTGAGTAAACAATCAACATAATCCTATTCGATATCTGGCATGTTCGATATTTTACTTCGGGAATGGACAAATATACGATGTGACGTCCTCACACCTTGTTTGCAACAGCCTACGACAGTTCCATAGGTGTTAATATCATTATCATTAGGAATCCTCCTACCACCCGACGGAAGGTGTAGACGACTCCCGCTTAATAATTTTGATGAATAAAAGGATGTAGCTTTTTACCGTTTTTTCTCATATTTCAAGTAAACAGACATTGAAATCGGTAAAGTCAGTCAAAAAAGTTACAAGTCATACAGTTAGTGTATGAATGGGTGTAAG
>VNWX01002614.1:0-11733 GCA_009869905.1 Ceratophysella communis | reverse complement strand
TTCTGAGCGAGTCAATGATAAGAATTGGCCTTCGAAATCAGGATTGAAGATGCAAACTGGTTAATGGTTATGAATGCATAGACCATTAAAACGGGACCAGCTACAATCTCAGAGTAATATAGAAAACTACGCTGGAGTTCGAATTCGAATCCACCTTAGCGCAATTTGACAATCTAAAAATAAAAATGACCTGTTAAATTAATGTAATTCAAATTGATGAAGTTTGAATGAGTTATTAAATAATTGTTTTTATTTTTTGGTTATAACAAATATTTTTTCAAGGCAGATTACCGTATAATTAAATTACACGCTAAGCTACGATCTAACATCGGGATTCAGCATAAAAGAACTGGAATTAGCCATGGAGGTTTGCTAAACAATTATTATTGTATTAGGAACAAAGCCTTAAATCTTTAGTAATTAATCGTTAAATAATTGTTTCAGAGAAAACGTGAAAAATGAGAGGACGTAAAGAGCATTAGTCCGCGAAACCCTTGCCGTGGAAGGCTATTAAATGTGCAACCAGTACAAATAACGTGGAGTGGAAGAGGAGTTGTTAATTAGGGAGATAAGAAATAAATCTAATCATCATCTGCATCAGCGGGGCCATTAGCGGGCCGGGCTTTGGGTCCTCCAGCCCTCTTAGCCATGATGATCTGATCCACTTGCAGAATGGTGCTAGCAGCATTCGTGGCGTACTGAATACCCCAAAGTTTTCCCAAGTACAAATCAAGAATTCCATCGGAAATCACGTCCACAGTTCCGTCACTGTCATCCTGAAATAGAAAGTACAATAAAAATACTAACTGATCTTAAATTGAAAGCCCGCTAAGGCGAAGCACTTTTCATAATGGACAAGACTAATAAAATTATGTGGTGCAATCATATTTTCTTTATTCATAGAGCAAAAATGACCAACCTGAATGTTGAACCCTTGTGTAATTTTGCCTTCATGATGAGCGGCATAAAGCTTGGCGAGAACCTCACTCGCCTTCCTTCCAGAATTGTCAGAAAATACTTTGATAAATCCTTCCAAGGCAGAGGCATACTTCTTCACGGAGTACTGCTCAAGACCTGGAAGGGTATCTCCGTAAGCGCTGATTTGCCGTGCAAGTTCTAGCTCGGTCGCACCTCCACCGGGTAACAGTTTTCCGTCCTACGAAAAACAGAGGATGATTACAAATTACAGGACTTTAATTCCAGAGTTAACATATTTACATACCAGGAATTATTTCAGTTTTGTGAAAACTCCTTACCCGAGTCACAGCCTTGAATGTGTTCACACCATCATTCACAGCCCTCTCGAGATCATCCAAGTAGTTATCCGTAGCTCCTCGAAGAACAATCGTTGAAATACTTGATTCCTTGTCACCAACTCGGATCACAACCACAGGAGTGTCACCGACCTGTGTGGAAAATTACGTTGGAATTAAAAATCACCAATTATTCAAATCCTTAAGACTGACATCTGTGAATAGTGAAACACCTACCTCATCGACGAAAACTTCATCAGCATATCCGAGATCTTCCACGGACGGTTTCTCCACTTTGGGATAGACAGATGAGTTGGTAGCCTTACAGACACGTCTCAAGTCAAACTTGCTCATAAGTCGGACGGCCATCAAGTTGTACTTATTGAGGAAGTGCATAGCCATATCTCCGACTTTCCCTCCCGTTACAACAACATCGACTCCAGCATCAGCAATGTCCTTAATTTGATTTTCCAACATAGCTTCCTCACCAGCACTGAAATTCTTAAGTTCTTTGGCCGATTTGATCAATACAGTTCCCTGCAACCGAAAAAAAACGTGTTGAAACCACTACGCTAGCGCTAAGGTACACTTCCGATTCAGATACTTTATGATTCATGATGTATGATGTCCGCAGTCTCACCTTGGTTTCCGTTTGAGTAACATCAAGAGGACACGAGAATACAATTATCTTCGCCTTGGACTTCTTGATAATAGAGCTCTCAACAGCTCGCTTGAATACAAGACCGGGAATAACATCCGATTTGTTCAATCCAGAACCCTAAAATTAAGATTTAAACGAGTTACGACTTTGCTTTACAGATTACCGATACTGATAAACTGACGATAATAGGTCATTTTCATACCACAATTTTGCAAACACGAACATTGTCTACATTGAATGTGGTCTTCTCCGGCAAAATAGAAACTGAAAGTAATAGATAGGTACACAAATTACAGTACATGCTCTTCGCAAAGGTTGCACGGAAGTATACATAGAAATAATGATGGATTCTCAGCAAAATGAAAAATGTCTTACTGCAAGCCCGTGTGATAAGCTTGGCTAAAAAGTCTTCGTTTCCCAGTTGCTTGCTCATCACTGATGCACGAACAACCTTGAGAACTTCGTCTTCATTTCGGAAGTCCTTGACTTCATCGCAGACCAGAGTCGGTAGAATTTCGAGAGCTTTCTCCAAAGCCATTTCATAACCAGATGTAATTTCAGCCGGAGTGAGACCCTAAAGAATGAACCATCAACCATCAATTACTACCGAAATTATCGAATAAATAACTATATTTTCGTCCCTGTCTTATTGCCATCCAAGAATAATCTATTTAAATATTATGTTGTGTATCTTACCATTTGCAACAAATCTTCAGCTGCTTCAAGCAGAGCTGCACAGAAAATGATAACAAAGTTTGTTCCATCTCCCATCCTCGGACTCTTGCATTTGTGAAGCTAAGACCATAATTTTAGCTGCTGGATGTTCAACCTAAGGATTAATGACACAATATAATCAAACCAGCCATGTAAAATACATGCAACATCAGCCTGAAAATCGAAGAATCTAAATAATTCGAATCATACATCGAGTTCTTGCATGATTGTTGCAGCATCGTTGGTGACGAACAGTTTCTCCAGATAATTGATGACCATTTTGTTCATTCCACAAGGACCATAGCATGACTTGAGGGATTCAGCGAATTCCTTACAGGCCTTGATGTTTCGATACACGGCCTCTTCCATTCCCGAGAAGTGCTAAAAAATCGTAATTCGGAGATTAGAACATTCATTACGTTACGTTGCACTTTGTAATACGCCATGTCGCCTTCAAATGAGCTAACAACTGATATAAAGCAGAGCATAGAGCACATAACGTCAAAATAAAACTTAATTACGAAAATTTTGTATTTTGTTTGTGTATCAAAAGTTTTAAAAATCAGTTTTCTAGATGACTCACCCTTGACCCCTCCTTTGAGCATGGAGGCGAAGCCAGGTGCCTTTGGTACGTGCATTGCCATGTTTGGGCTGTGATGTGTTGACACTGTCTGTGAATACTGTGAGGTCAGAGGTCACCGGGTAGCAGTTCCAAAAAACGATGAAATTTGAGGAACGTCCACAAATGACTGCGAAAACCCTGAGCGGAAAGAGAAAGACCGAACACGCTCTGATTGCAAAAATCTTCTGGAAGAAAGGCGGAAGATGACTAGACAGCTGCGCCTCAATCATCTCTGCAACGCCCGCCCACCAATAATGCACTAACCGTAATACCGTAAAGCAATTTGGATTTACGTTTGTAAAAATTGTTAATTGTTTGAACAGAGCTCACAGAACATCTCGTTTCAATAGATTAGATTTGGTACTGATATAGTAGGCGACCCAGGCGATACTTGGATCCCCATAAGTTTTGACTATGGATATTTTAGGTTAAAAAAAGTCAGGTTTTATACTTTTAGGCTATAAGGTTAGGGTTTAAAACTAACCTAACCTTGCCTTTTTTAACCTAACCTTTTGAATGAAACGCTAGTATCTTCCATGCATCGAAAACTAAAGTGTGTTAATTCAAAAATAATTCAAATCTTAATTAGGAACCTAATTTAACAATGTCATTCATAATTTTGCGTACTTGATATAAGCAATACATAATAATAAATCATTAAACATATTTTTTTACACAGGCAATAATGCTAAAACGATCGAAATTTCAAGTTACCAAATACTCATGAGAACCTTCACGATAGTAATTAAATGATCTACGCTTCAACGTAGTTCATTTAATTAATCGTGAATTTTAATAATCAAATCATAAAAAACAAATTAGCGTACCGCGTAACTAGCAGGATTATAGGCGAAAATTAAAATCCTATAATTTAGCGTGCGGTTTGCATGCCTCTAGCCCGGCATATTTGAGTCCACGTGGAGGGAAAACGTGGGAATTTGAACGCAACAGCGTGTTAAAAATTCCGAGCTGAAATCCAAAACAACAGCAGCAGCAGCGGACTCATCAAGCAAATAATTTCTCAGTAAAGTTCTTTTAAATTCAAGTTTCTGAAACAATTGAATTGCAAAAATGAGTTCCGGTGGTCAGTCCCTGGATTTCCAGCATCATGGTAAAAACAAGAAGCGGAAGTCTGGAAGCATTTCTCGACTGAAGAAATTCGGTGCACAAGGAAAATTAGGACGCGGCTACGAAATTGATTCAGAAACATACAACTATTTTGTCCGGGTTCTTCAGCTTTGTAATCAAAATCAATTTGATACACCCGAAGAGAAAGGTAAAGAACAATAATTACACTTGTGACTTGTTTAGATTTACATTATATAGGCCAACAACCTATCAACCGCGATTTATTTATTTCGGTTTAAATTTTAATAAAAATATATTTTTGTATTGCAGACATCTTCGTCGATAACTCATTCACACAGACAGAAAACGAAGAGGTTCATTTGTCTAGCAATCAGCTCACTTCTCGTGTTTTAGAAATCCTCATTGGTCTCACAAAAAACGAAGAAATCTTACTTCGTTTCACAACGGCATTCACACCTTCGCTCCGAACAATATGTACAGATCCCTTTGCTTCGCATGTTCTGGAAAAGCTTTTGGAAGTTATTTCTGAGAAATGGACCAATAGCAAGAAATTGAGCAATTGGTTCAGGAGTACTGCAAAGTACGTTTACAATAATTTCGAGGAGTTCGTCTTCGACAAATACGCCAATCCGATTATGAGGAAAGTATGTCAATGTCTTACTGGAACTGTGGATCTCTTTTCAAGCAAGACTCAAAGTTTTAACGCATCTTCAAGTCGACTTCCGCTTCCACTTGTTATCAAACCAAAGCAAGAAGCTAAACCAGATTTGAATGAGACTGCGGAAGAGACAGAGGCCAAAACGAAGTGTTGGAAGAAGAATAGAAAAATTCTAAAGGAATTCGCAACACGGTTTTTGGGCTGGCCACAGTTTTACGGTATATAAAGCAATAAGCGATTAGGTTTGAAAAAAACTGAAGCTGTTAAGTACCTTATTATTTTCTAATTTTAAATTTTTTTTTACAGATTTATTCCAGAACGAAATTACTAGCGGCTTAGTCCAGTGCCTAATTCTGACGTTACGCGGAACCTATGACGACTTGGCTTACCAAGGAGTTATTCAAAGTAAGTTCGCAAAATTCTTCATTTGAAAGTAAAAAGGAATGTGGTAAAAACTAATTTGATTCCTGTTACTGAATTAGCGATGAAAGCGTTTCCTGACGATGACATCAACCTAGAATCACCTTGTCAGCTTCATTCTCTAGAAGTCTGCATTACGATTAGTTCAGAAAACGAAGAAACCTTCAACCTTCTCTTCAATAAATATTTCAAAGGGAAATTATTAAATCTGGCATCGCATACAAATGGGCATTTCACGTTCGAAAGGCTCTTTCTTGCTGTTCCTACGAAAGAAACGGTAGGTGTGCTTGAATTTAAGATCTAAAATTCGTGTCCTATGGAAATGACAAAGAAAAATTGTTTCTAGTTTGACACGATGTTCGAAAAAATAGAAGACTCATTCCAGGAAATCTATGCCGGTGGCTATCTCTCAGTCTTCACATCTAATTGCAGATGGATGTAAAAGACTCCAGTCGAAGCAAAGTGTATTTGTGCAGAAATTAGCTCTACTTCTGGGCGTGGAAACAAGAGATGAGAATGAAGAGAAGAAATCTTTGAAACAGAGGGGAGTCCAGGATGAAAGTACGAATTTCTTCCAAGTTCTAGCGAAATTCGGGAAAACCTTTAAACCAAAAGAAGATGGAACCATTACGTTTTTGACGGATATCCAAGGATGTTATGTGCTTCAGTACCTTCTGGATTTTCATAAGCCTTTCAAGGTATTGTGAATGAATACTGCTCATAATCATAGTTTAGTTGCTCATTTTTATAAAATATTTACGAATTGTACCACGTAATTATGAACTTGAATGGAGAAACCCTGCAATTTCATCGGGATCGGGACGTAATTGAATGTTTACGTTGTTTTTCTAGGTTATGGCGAGTTTGCTGGAACTCGACGGTTTACAAATATCCAAGCTTGCAATGGATCCGAAGGGCAGCCACGTTATAGACACACTCTTCGCGAGTACTACAGTCGGAGATAAAAATAAAGAGAAAGTTATTCAAAAGCTAAAGGTAAGAATGTGGGGAAAAGGAATTTCTTTCTACGTCGGAAGATTTCTGATTACTTCTAGTTTGCATGCCTCGCAACTAACTATGATTTATCGTTATTTTTTTTATCTTCCAGGAACATTTAGTGACTATGGCATGCACGAAATTTGGAGCTCGCGTACTCGACAACCTCTTCTCGATATGCACACAGAAGCAGAAAGCAACGATTGCCGCCGCTCTGGGTCCGAGAGAAGCTCAATTAAATGCCAATTCATTTGGGAAATTCCTAGCCACCAAATACGGAGTTCATCTTTATAAAGTCGACCCGAGGGAATGGGCTCAGTATATGGGCGAAGGAAAGAAGAGAAAAGATGCCGTGAATCAGTTAGCAGCGGAACTAGGGCTTGACCTTGACACGTCTCTGAAAAATCCCAACAAGAAATTGAAAGTAGAAAGCTCTGAGCACGAATGAAATTTTACTAAATGACAGATTTTAGAGTAATTTCGTTATCTATACCTAAATATTTTACCCTTTTGATTAAGCACTGTTTTTATCACAAGAATAAAGTATATAATCTATAATTTTTAATTAAAGCCCTTTAGTTTTAGTATGTTGCTACTCCTCGTAATTGACTATTCGCGTGTTGGCTTCAGACGGAATGACGTGTATGTGTAGAACCAGTTAAGCCTTTTCAAGTCCAATATCCATAATGCGTTTTAGATGTGGTAACATTTTCTTTTTTACATGAAGAAATCGTGACTTTGAGCAGTATTGATTCTCCAACTATGCATCACTCTTCTAATGTGATGTGCAAGAGTAACGAGTAACCTTCGCGAATTTCACTGAAAATCTCTGATGTGGATCTAGATATTTGGCTTTTGGCTTTCTTCGTTTCTTTGTATTCGCCTGAATCTTGCATTTGGCTTTCTCCTTTGAAGAAAGTGCACACAAAACGCTTCTCTGGACTGGAGTCATCTGTAAAATCCGCTCTAAATATTTCAGCTCAGAAATTTTCCTTGTATTTTTTCTGTTAGAAATTCATTAAAGTCTCATTTCTCAGTTCCGCCTCGTTTGCTGCTCAGCGTAGGAGCGAATCCAAAGCCATGAATGAGCATATTTTATCAACTTGTTTCATGGCTTGTTGATTTCCTAAGTGCTCGGAAGAGAAAGGTGAAATGGTTGCGGAAGGCTTTCACTTCCACACAGACTTTGTTTGTGTACTTCCTGCACGTAAAAAGCAAGAGCTCTCCACAGAGAGCCGAACTAGTGCACATAGAGTAAATAGCATAGAGTTCCCGGACGTTTCGTTTTGATCGGTTTTAACTGTGCGAGACCTAATTCACCTAAACTTGAAAGCTTTCTCCACTTTCTCCTGCATGTGGAAATCATCTAATTATTGAATAACGCTTAAGAATCTGCATGAAATTCTTCAACTAAATCCAACAACTAATGAAAACGTATACATGGGGCCAAAAACTACTCAAACTCAAAGCCGGATTCACGAAATACCGAATTGAAAAGTCGGGTACTGTTTCGTATAATTCCAAGACCAAAAATTTGAGAATAAAACGGATTTTTAGATTATACATAAAATCGCAATCTAATGCGTAAGCCATAATAACATGAATTTTAAACGGATGTTTACAGTTTGGTTAGCTATAAATTACAGGATACGGTATACGGTATACGGTTATAAGCAAGCAATAGCAGTATGTCTAAGCCTGCAAAGCTCAATTTGAATGCCCGACTAACGCTTAGCTACTACATAGCTATACGTTAAAAGCGTAAGTGTTTTCAGCTTGTATGCATTTCAGGGCGTGGCCCTAATTGAAAATACCTAAGATACCTACTCAAATTTATACATAGCACTCTAAACATTAGGTAGGTGTTTGGCAAACATAAATTTAAAAAATCATAATTTCATTATTCGGAAACTTTCTTTTGTTGATAGAATTAGCTCTAACCGCTTTCACTATTTCACTGAGGCTGGCTAATGTTCTATAGTATGTAGTATTTTGCGGGCATTCAGTACTATTCTGATATTTACTAAAAATAGTACAACAGAGAACAGAGTATAAAATTTCAATATTCGGTTCTTTCCCTACTTTCACCAATGGTTGTGCTATTCTATCTATTCTATGCATCTCTTAAATATGTAAATAAACTTTATTCAAATTTTACTACTAGCCTAGCGCCTAACCGATCTGAAGTTGTAAGCGGATGTCTTGGTCAAAATAGCATTGTAGACTTACATACTTTCTCCACTTTCACCCGCTGCTGCTATTCTAGCTGCTTACCTCCTTTCTCCCTTTTACTGCTTGGAATTTGTGTGCTGATGTACGACTAAAAAGATCCACTAAATTATTATAATTTTAGTGAAGATAAATTTTAACGCATAATATTACGTGCTTTCACTACGTTCTCAACTGGATCAGGGTTTGCTAGTGTACAGCTTAATTCAAGTATCGAACACATAGTAAAGTTATACAGTTGTTTGTTAGGTTTGAAAGAAATAATAAATACATGTTTTTTACTTTCTCCTTGTATAATCAAATGCTTGATGCATAAAAGCTTTCACTCGAGCTTTCACTATAGTAATAGCGTACTTAAAACGGGTAGGTATAACTATAAGCATGACCAAGTTATACAAAGTCGAGCAGAAACATGCAAAAAATGATATTGTACTAAAAGAAAGTACAAATGTACGTTATACCCGATGCTCGAACCTGCTTTCACCCATGAATTTAAAAGAATTTAAAATTTAGCCTGCCTATGTTTAAAAACCAACTGGTCAGCAGGTCTAACTTCCTAAAACGAAGCGTCCTGCCCTGAGCTCAGTCCTATGCATTTCCGACTTGCATCAGAGGACTTCTAGGCTTGGCTTAGCCTGGAGAACTGGCAAATTCTTCCGCATCCAGTCTCCGCAACTCTTAACTGTCCATGCGTTGAGCCGCCGTAAGCCCTCGTAAGCCTGGGCTACCCGGAGCGGCGAGTGAGAGTCTTCCAGTATTCTACCCGGGTGACACCAGGCGTAGGAAATTCAAAAAATCGGGTTTTCTATATCTACATGTCCATAGTAGCCTGGTGACCTAATTCGGGAAGTGGGCATTCTCTCTCTCTCTCTGCTCTGTTCTTACGAAGCCTTTGGCTTCTTCTAGCTTTCTCGGTATAGCTAGATTCTAGATTCTCGATTCAAGTACAAGGACTGTGCTAGTCTTCACATTCAGAGGAGATCTCCTCATCGTGTCGTGTTCTCTCTCCTTCATAAAAAATAATATAGCCTTCAGAGCCAAGCATTTGAACTAGAATCTAAAAAAAAACACGTCATCTATTTAGGTTTTCAGTTCTATTTTTTTCTGCATTCGGCCAAACGTGTATCTATGTAGAAAACTTCATTCAAAGGGCAACTTGTCGAAGCGAAGGATAGGCTCTTCAGTTATACGTTCTTGTGTTGTTTTATTTTTTTTCCTCATTTGATATTGGCCACAATCCAGTTGAATAGCAAAAGCATTCCGTTCAGGAATCCTGTAATTACGTCAGAGCTCAAACAGAAAGATGTTACTAGCTTTTAATAAGTAACTGTGTTCTTCTATTCTTTTTTAATCTCTTGTCTTTTGTTCTGTTAATCTTTGGAGTGTAATCAAGGGTAATGAGCAGTACCTGGTGTAGCAGATTTCTCTCAGCTTTGCACAAAAGGAATTTAAATATTAAAATTTGTCTCACCGATCAGAAATTCGTTATATTGACTAATTATATTCCTAATAATTCCATTATGGCTAAAAAGATCAGTTCATCGCGTTTCAGACCTTCAGCTCAATCTATTATTTGTTAAATTATAGCCGATTATTTGTTTTCTCTAACGTAAAGCGCAGTCAAGATTAAAATTGTGTTCTTCAACATAAGTTCTAAGCTATTCAATAAAACGTCAAAAAATTAAAATAATTTAGATGCGAAAGTGAGTTCTCAGTTCGCTCAGGTCCGTCAAAAGTTCAGAAATCCGATGAAAGAGCAAAATATTCTTGGAATTTGGAGTCAAGCAGTTAATTTCGAGCAACTGAGGTCAAGTCACAGTCACAACAGTAGAGACTTGACCTTTCAAGCCTTCAGAAATCAGCCAATTAACGCTGACGCATAACTTTCTCCGTCAACTGTGTAAGGTAAGAATAATACCTTTATTGTTTTAATCTGCAAAAATTTGCGATATTGTGAGATCAATTATTGCGGTGCCCAAGTCCGCAAGGTTCCCAAATCCCATCTAATAAGCTGAAAACTTATCAATTATCGAACTTTTTGTAAGGTCAGAAACATTATAAGAACTGACCTTGATTCCAAAATTCCCTACTAAACGTGTGATTCATATCCGGTCGTTTGAGCTTTACCGTTCTTCTGACTACCTGGCATTTTTCAATGATTTTGTTTCCAAGATATTATGCTCGTGTGACGCTAGTTGCTACTTCAAGGTCACTGCACCTCATTAGCGCATATCCATACAGCCAAAGCTTAGTTGGTGAAAGCCGTAGCCCTATAAATTACCGATGCCGTATATTAATGAAAATTCCTGTATCATCAAATCAAATATCAAATACTAAACCCTTGGCATGAATCCCGATAGCGCGAATCTACCGAAAACTGCTATTTTGCATAATTCATAAATTTTCACCTAATGTACCTACATCATAATAATCATGCAAAGAAACCTCCACAAGCCAAGCTAAATCATTTGTCAGCAATTCTGCTGAGGCGTTACTTGTAATTTTCCATAGTTTACGTTTACACAATAAGCCTATTAAATTTTGAGCTGAGGTGGCTGTTGGCTCTTGGCTAAATAATATATTATTTTCGGGTTTTCATCCAATCCAGGTATATCTACACAGGAGGCTCTTACAAATTGGGTTTGTAGAATGAAATTGCTTACGACGGCGACTCGCTTTCACCTTATAAATTTGCCTGATAAAATATGCATTAGGAAATGAAGTCCGTTCATTCAAGATTAAGTCTTTAGAATGTGAATGTCAGGTTGCTATACAGAATGAAGGTTACACTTTCGTGCAGAAAGCATTGTTATAGTTCGTTCGTGTGTTCTAAGAACCTGCTGTTCTAGCTTACCTATATTTTACTACGTCGTGTGAATAATGCTTTAGAACTACTGTTATGTTCAGTGCGGTTGTGGTGAGCTGATAAGCTCTAAGCCTCGACCTGGGCATTCGGATTGATAAATTTGTATTTTGCATATACATTTTTCATATCGTTATAATTTATATGCTTTAGGAAGGTTATATATCACCGGGGAAAATGTAATTTAGAAAATGCTGACATATGAGTGTTGAATGCAGAAGGACTTAT
>VNWX01002613.1:0-11739 GCA_009869905.1 Ceratophysella communis | reverse complement strand
GTCCGCTTTCTCAAAGCCCACCGTCACGCGCTGTTGAAAATGTGGAACAATTTTGTAAATTTTAGCATACTATTAGCATTAGTTGTAGTCTGCCTCTGTCGTGCCATTGACGCATTTTGGGCGCTGCATGCTGCATTATAGCAACATTTCCGCTTTTACTAATTTTGAACTGTTATTTCAGCTCTACGGAAATTTCGTGCCACGCCACATGTGGAAGCGGACGTAGATGAAATGCGTGCGGAAATTCGAGCTCAACAATCCGAAGCCAGTATGTCCATGCTTCAATTGCTACGTTCCTCTACGCTTAGAATGCCGCTCTGTATTGCCATCGTCATGCAATTGTCTCAACAACTTTCGGGCATAAATGCGGTAAGTTCCGAGTTCTGAAGCCTCCAACATCTGTGGTCCTTATCACCACACCTAATCCAAACTAATGAGAAGGAATCAATATAAATTAGACGCCAGAGTCTCTTGAGGGAGAACTATTGTGTAGGAAAGTGTTGGGGAGTTATTCCGGGCTTTTGACATTGAGGTATGTTAATATTAATCTGTCATCCTATCTCGGTTTGTCGAGAAGAGCCTTCTTCAGTGTTGACTCAGTTGATACATAGCCAAGGCCGAGTGCTGGCGTTCCGCTTTCTCTCCCGAGAAAACTTGTAAGGACTTTCACTTCTCTGCATCTCGAGAACTTCAGTCAATATTTGTATTCCAGCCGGAATTTTGAGAATGATCCATTCTCCAGCTAGAGCCTCGCTTCTGCCTTCTATCGACCTTAGCATCTCTCACTACTACACTTTCTCTCTGCAATTCATTCAAGGCCCGAGTGCCCTACCCTAATGCGATGGAAATGAATAACTTATCTGGCACCGAAACTGTCGCACTGCCTCGGCCATGTCCGCTTTCTCAAAGCCCACCGTCACGCGCTGTTGAAAATGTGGAACAATTTTGTAAATTTTAGCATACTATTAGCATTAGTTGTAGTCTGCCTCTGTCGTGCCATTGACGCATTTTGGACTCGTGAGCGTTGCATTTTACCAAAAACCAGCACTAGGCCAACTATTTTGCAACATTTTAGGTGGGAAACGTTATTGCCCATTACTCATGGAACAGATATGTAGAAATACCAGAAATATATGCCCGGTAATATTCGTCCAAAATCCAATCTACCGATTTTCTGCACACAACGCATTTAATGGTATTTGAGATCGAGATTCCCGGAAGGATACTAGCCATAAAAGAGAGCTATAGGATATCAATAGCAGTCACATTTTTATAAATCTAACGATTGATTTCCCCGAGCCCACGTGCCATCATTCCTTTTCTTCGTCCAAGTACTGCAACTATAGCGGAAGCGTCCAGCCCTACCAGGAAGCACTGATTGATACACAGGACACATAAACCCGAGGCATTCAAGTCCTTGCGAACGTGTTCAGTGTGAGGAATAAGGTGTAAAGAAACGGAAACGCGTCGACTGTCAGTCCCTTGATTGATGACAATTTCTAAAGCCTCACTAGGTCGGCTTCGACTGTCAGCTTTTCCCTGACTTAAATGGAGTACAATATTATATATCGAAAGTATCAGACCGTATCGCATCGGATGGTTTTGATTTGGAGCCGATCACCACGGCCGTTGTAATTTTGACCAGTTTTTAAAGATAGCCTTTTGTATTTTCTGTAGGTACTGTACTATTCGACGGATTTCTTCGGAGAGTTGGCGGGATTAGAGCCTGACCAAGCCAAGTTCGCCTACGATTGGGGTCGGGGCCATTATGGTGGGTATGACGCTTGTCTCAATTATGCTCATGGACCGAGCAGGACGCCGAAGCCTCCATCTTTACGGACTCGGCGGCATGTTCGTCTTCTCCCTCTTCATTACCATTGCCATGCTCATCAAGGTGACACTGGTTTCCAACTTGAAATTTACCCTTAAGCAACTAACGGGTTACAGTATGATAAATTTCAATTGTAAAACTTTGTCGAAGTCGCTGTGACTCAGTGATATTCTTTTCTAAATCATCGGCGAATCAAATTTTATTTGTCTTAAATTATTACTGTAACTCGTTCGCACTGTTATTTTCAACAATTCCCCCATTGAAATTGTGAAAAAGACAGTGTGCTCAATTTGAAATGAACCAACTCTCAGATCCTTCCCAGCTAAAACCAAGCATGGCTTTTGCACGGAATATTGCGAATAACGCCAGAGCAAAGCGAAAAATGGAATGGATTTAGGTATTCAAATATTTGCAAATGCACAAATCTTCATAAAATTAGCAAGTATACAAAAATATACAGGTATATTTCTAGTGGTCATGGAGCGCCATAATATCCCGCCATTCGTCCAGTACAGACTCCGGCGCTATTTGAGCGTTAATACACTCACTAGGATTAGGGGCATTATTCTCGTCCCGATTTTCTAGTAAATAATTTTGAGCTCCAATCCAAGCCGCATTGATAAACTCTGAGCGTTCTGTTCTTGTCAGGATTTCAGCCTGTGACCTTGGAGTAATTGTATTTTCTGTTCGTTCGTTTTCAGCCTCTGTATCGCCATAAGCCACGATTTTGTTTTCAGCAATGAAACCTACTACTTGAGTAACTTCCGCTGAATCCTTGTAGCAAACTAATTTCCAGAAGCATTCAGGTACGGGATAACCAGTTAGCGTTGTTCCATCAGAGCTGTCCCCGTCGCATAAACCCGTCATGACATAACCCGGCTTTGATTCCAAGTAATCATGAACTCCGTCTTCAACGGTAAACCAAGGACCTTGATTCGTGAATGGATCTTGCGGAGCAATATTCACGCAGTAGAAGGTAACATCGGCAGCACTCTCCGAGAATCTCATTGGGTTGACCGGTGTAAGATGGCCGCGATCAAAGGCTGTTCTGCCGCTCATTTCTGCCTGTTCTGGTGTCATTTTGAAAGTTGTCGTGCATTCTGTCTGCATTTCCCCAATAGCGTTACATGGATAAGGCCGAAAATTGTCAATTCTGTCGACCAATTTTAGATGATTCAAGGAATTATAGAGTGCAGTAGAAGAGAATGGTAGTTTTCGAACACCGTCATGTTGAATCAGCATTAGGTTGATCGGACCCAAGGGAGATTCACACGGGACAGTGAAGGAGTAGATATTTTCGATATCAGCGTTGCATTCCAAGGATGCTTTTTCCAGTCCAAAAATTGAATCTAAATTGAGAAGTCAAGCGTCCCTGAGAAATTTCTCAATTTTTTTTCAAATTATATATTTTTCTTACCAAATCGATCAGAATATGGAACTACTTTGCTATAAGTAAGTTGCGTTAGTATCAGCGTCACTAGAAATATTACGAATTTGAACATTTTGATTGTACAATTAAATGTAATTGTGTCGAATTTCGAAAGAATTAGACGTTGCAGATATAAAAGCCAGGACAGAACTACCGTCCCGCAGTTTTTTACGTTTTATTAAAACATTAGTATCTCAATTTTGTATGACATTATGATATTGTTTCGAGTAGATACTTGTAGGCGTAACTTTACTTAGCTAAAGGTGACCTACAAGTTGAAGTGCACATCGCATCACTTAAATCAAAATTCCATCAATCAGTTCCAGACATCAAATATTGATATACTCACAATCAGAGGGAAAGCTGGATTGACTGATAGCAAGAAAGTTGCTGATCATGCAAATTATATTGGAAATACCAAAAGCTCATTAATTACTAATTTGCGTACGTCCGCATTGTTGCTGTCCATTCGTCCAGCACAGCTTCAGGAGCCACTTGAGCATTAATACACTCATTTGGATTTGGAGCTTGCTCTTCATTTCGATTATAGAGTAAATACTTCTGAGCCCCTATCCAAGCAGCTTTGACAAAGTCGGGTTGATTCATCCGGTCCAAGATCTCGAATTGAGATCTGGGCTTCAGAGTGTCAGCCTTCCGCTCGGCCTGTGCTTCCTTATCTCCTGATGCTAGTAATGTATTGTTTCCAATAAATCCCACGACTCGTAGTCGTATTGAGTGCGTCTCTGTAGCAGACCAGTTTCCAGAAACAGTCTGGAACGCTCCATCCGCTCTGGGTAGTTCCGTCCGGACTGTCACGGTCACAGACGCCTGTCATTACGTAGCCTGGCGTAGAATTGAATTTATTCAGTGTAGCTTCCTCCACTGTTACCCAGGGTACTTCGTTAGTGTAGGGTTCTTGCGGAGCGATGTTGACGCAATAGAACGTTACATCGGCAGCACTTTCAGAGAATCGCATGGGGTTGAATGGCGTAAGATGGCCACGGTCATAAGACGTTTTACCACTGAAGGCTTGCTGTTCTGGGGTCATTATGAATGATTGAGAACAGGGTATTTGCTTTCCGGTCAAAGCCGGGCAGGGATGTTGACGGAAATGGTCTTTTCGTTGAACGACTTTCAAGTGATTCAAAGAGTTGTGCAGGGCTGTCGAGGTTACGGGCATCTTTCGAATGCCGTCGTGCTGGATCAGCATTAGGTCAATTGGTCCTACTGGAGATTCGCATGGTATCGTGAAGGAATAGATGTCTTCAACATCGGTTTTACAGGATAGCGATGTGTTTTCAAGCTGGAACACAGATTCTGAAAATTTAAATGAACAAAGATAACCGTTTATTATGATTTATCTAAAGTTTACTGGACAGGTTACGATTACTAGGGGACTTACCCTTGACTCTGTCATTGCGCGTGACCGGGACCACTTTACCAAGTGTCAGTTGTATAAGAATGACAGATTGGTATGCAAGAACAAAATATTTGAGTATTTGCATGCTTTTTATAGTTATCTCAGTAGATTAAGGCGATTAAGTTAGGATTTTTAACCAAGAGCTTTGTTTTATGACACTTTCTACGACCGTATTTGACAGGAAAGTGAGCGATGGTCCGCTAACTACCACTCATAATTCTAAATCCCACAATTAATTTATCGCTTGTGCGAAGCTGGTTTGTTCATAAGTCCATCAGTTATTTTATAATGCATTATTCCGACACTGGAGTTACGTAAACCTCTTGAAGGTTTCAAAGAACGGCATAATGCGTGCCTATATAATGATACTGGATTGTACTTATTGTGATGCACGTACGTTTCAACGTCAAGTGTTGTCCAGTTTAGAAGGGCGTGATTACATTACCTAAACAATTGATGCAGTTTTCAGCGTGTTGGCGAAATAGGAAAATTGGACATTGTTATACGTCCCTATCAACAGCTCTGATAGGGAGAACACAATAGAGTAGAGATTAGGATTCGAATGCAAACGCATCTTAAAATGCTCATAACACACATTTAGTCATCAGAAAATGTTTTAACATGACAATGCTGCGCTTGTAATCTTACGTCGATACCAGCATGATGATTATATATATTTTTAACCTTATTTAAATTTCGAATGAAGTCGGTATTTAAGACCCTGAATCGAAATCGTTTTTTAAATCTGCATTTTCAGCGGAAATTCAGTCATAAAATCAATATTGAAACTCCAATCTAATTCGATCGCACGCTACAGTAGCCGTACGCTGGAAAGTTTAGGCAACAAAATTTTAGAAGAAACTGCACTGAAGCAAGTTCTTTACGAAAACTTTTAGTCTTTTGAAGAAGAAGAAAAAGCTAAACTTGGCTCAATCATTTCCTTTCAAATGCAAATTGAAATCAATTTATGCGGTTCGTAATCCTACTACGTCTTCTATGGAATACTCAGAAAGTAGACGACAAATATTAGGCCACTCAGATGGAAAAAATACATTTGTCAAGTGTCAGTGATGAAAGAAAGTATTAGAAATGAAGAGGAAACATGCATTAAACAGTGGGCGTCCATTTTTCTGCTTCGAATATATGCTCAAGTCAGGATTGTCTGTTTGTGAAAGATTGATTTATCGGAAAACATATATTTCATGATTTACATAGCTCATCCTTCAAGCCCAGTTTTATCAGAATTTTTGCTATATCACGACTTACCTACTGAACCTATATTGCTTTCAAACGATTTTAAATAGGAGGACCGTTTAAAACGCGTTGCACGTAAATGCTACATAATATGCAAAGCAAACCTACTCTTGTTAATTTATGATCGCATGATACTTGTATTTGTTTACATTGTTATATTTTTCAATGGCTGATTCAAACATGTTCCTGAACAGTTTACTGCTGTTCAAGATCATTCAAATCAGTGTTTTCGTATTACCAAAAAATGCATGCTAAGCTTCTTTGCAATCCCTTTTTAAGTTCCACTTGCCCATTGAATATTTGACAGTCAAGTTTTGCCCAAAGGAATTTTTTGCATTATTTAAGGAAATCCTGGATTGGATTTCGTACCTGGCCGTAATTTTTACTCTGTGCTTCGTGGTCTTCTTCTCCGTGGGACCTGGCTCAATTCCATGGATGATCACGGCCGAACTCTTTTCTCAAGGACCAAGGGGAGCCGCCATGTCAATGGCTAATCTCATCAATTGGTTTGCCAATCTGCTCGTCAGTATCTCATTCCCATGGATGAAGGTATGGGTAGCCTGAATAAAAAGCACATGTAATGAGACATCACGTATATGTTTTACTTTTGATTTTCTATGACAAATATGGGCAGCTATGTATTCCTTCCATTCAGCGCTCTCCTGGCCATTTTTTGGACCTTCACTTACAGAAAAGTGCCGGAAACTAAGAATAAAACATTTGAGGAAATTGTTGGACTATTCACTAAAAATGTGAACAACAGGTAAAGTTTACCAAATAGATATTAACTTTTTGCTCAAAGTTCATCCGTCACATTTAGCAGAATAAGTTATGAATGATTTTCATAGTCGAATTCATGTAAAATTTTATTCTTACAGTCCTGACGATTTTAAATAAATATAAAAATAATAAATAACTAAATGATTATTAATTATTTTTAACAGAGCACAATCAGATGAAGCTCACATTTACGGGTAAAATATTACTTCATTATATATTTCAAGAATTTTTTCGCATTTTTGGTTTATTTTCAATTTTTGTGGTGCTGTTTTGTTTACGAGTAATTGTATCGTTTTAATTTTCTTTATGATTTGCAAAGTGGACCTAATCCTAGCTATGGAGCTGCTGCTGATTCTTCTGAGTCCGTTCCTAAAGCAGAATCCCAATTTTAAAGTTTAAGCATAATTCTTTTTTATGCTGATAAATTTGTGAGTTTGTTTTGGTTTTATTTTACGTTTTCCTTATCTTTTTCAGTTTTTAATAAAAAAAATCTGCGCAGATGTTTTAATTTTCTATTTTTTCACACAGAATGTTAAATTGTAACTCAACGGGACAAGAAGGTGGAGGGCCATGAAAGCTCAGCATTAATCGAAGAACGTGATCGAGAGCGTGAGAGAGATAAGGGTCCACCTGAATCATGTGAGGAGGAATACGATTATAATCATCTTTAACGAATTCGCTTGCAAATCTGTTAATATTTTTTCATTTAAGAAAACTCTTTCTAAATTGTATGCATACCTATTTGTGATACTTCTTAAATTATTGGCTCCAATGGATTGGCCTTGTTTGAAGTTTGAAAATTCTAATTCAGTAATGTTTGTGAGTGTTTTAATATTTTAATCCGCCATTTTGAAACTTCTGATGCTGTTTTTTTTTAAAATATTTTTTTGAGTATTGCCATTACTACTCAGCGGCTATTCTCTTGTAATTTTGTTTTAACCTTGAGTCAGTGATTGTACATATATGCCGTTGATGCATATAACCGTAGAATTACTTTCTAACGAAAGGTATGTGATTGCAAAAATTAAATTTATATTTTGACCCGTTCCTAGACCCAACTTTCGTATTAAGGTAAGTTGGGTTGCTATGCATTATTTATGCATTATATTTGACTAGTTAATAATATATATCTTAATATTTTTGAATATGTTCTTTTATGATAATTAATATATTTGTTAGCTCTGTATCATATACCAATACCATATGAATACGGCTCTGCTATAATTCTTACATATGATTAAGAATGTGTTATTATTATTCAACTTCAGTTTGCGCAACGCATGCAGCAGCATGGAGCAGAAGCATAATGAACATCTTGCCTTTGTAATCGCACGGACTTTGTAAATATATGCTGCATTCGATTGCCTTTGTTAAGCTTTTTGATGTTGCATCCATCGTTATGTCGTCGGTAACATAGCTGCACAAATGCGTCGACTTAACGTTTTTATGACTAATTTTACTAAGTTCATGTTCACAATGATAAAATCTGTCAACGTACAATTAGGCATATGAAAAAAAATCATCGAAATTAAAGAAACCGACGCGACGCTTCTTCCCGACGATATTTCGTTTTATATTCTGTGCATGCATGTTGCTTGACTAGAATTTCTAATGTGCATGAACTCTTAACGTCATAAACTCTGTGACGCTTTGCACATGTGCCTCAATAATTCTAATAAGCGTTAACCTCTGTGAACGAGGGCCCAGAACCAATTGCAGAACCAAGGGTTCCAAGTTCCAAAGTTCCAAGCCGTTTCCTAACTTGTTTGACCAAATTTGCCGAAGTCCTGAATTTTCTTTATGTCCTATTTCTCAAGCTTCCGGAAGGTCATCGAGAATGGAGATGAGTCCACCAGGAAGCGGTCCACCGCCGCCAGTTCCCTTCTCAATCCCGCCTTATCCGCAGCGTTATCTGGACGAGTAACGCCGTTTGACAATGGGTTCTGCGGCATAGCCCTTCTGCCACGTCACTTACACCGCCCTCACCCCTCCCATCCCTCTTTTAAATAAACCCTTACCCCTCCAGCATCCCCTCACCTCCTAAACTAGGCTATTCCGCAACGTCCTAAACTCAAGAAACGGCGGCTGTACATATATATGCTACGGACACTGCCCAACTCCATAGCCAGACAACACTACGTTCTGCGTATAGAAGATGAAACCAAAATGGCTTCCCCAGAAATTAAATAAATGTATTGTGATTATAATTAGTCGGCTCATTTACAAGGCTAAGCGACTCGACTATTAAAGAACATTAATTCTGACTCTGATCGCGGCTCATGCACTAATAATATTAATATTTAATTCATATTTAGGTAATTTAAGTTCGCCTAATATTTCATGTATGTGTGTGTTAAGTTTCGGTTCTGTAAATAAGTACATAGAATTTTTACCAAATTAAAGTATAAAATTATCCTCGAAGTCAAGCCAAGGGGTCAAGGCTTTGACATTCGACCGTATTAAAAGTGATACCATATTTGAATCATATTGAGATTCAAATTGGGATTATTCTAACGTAAAATAAATAACTTAGGCAAGCTAGTCGATAGTTGAGTCTGTGACAAATGACCAGTTGATCTGCGTTACTTACTGCTATTTAATTTAAGATATATGTAAGGAAATAATACACTTACTTGAATTATAGTTAAGGCATTAAATGAGAAACAAAATTAATATAATTACTTAGATAGCTATCTAAGGCCAAGGTGCTCAACTTGATGATATTAAATCTTAAGATAGGTCATATTGAATTACTATTTGAACATAGGAACCAATATGTAATCTTAAGAATGTCGTGTTGATACCATATTTGAATCATATTGAGATTCAAATTGGGATTATTCTAAAGTAAAATAAATAACTTAGGCAAGCTAGTGGATAGTTGAGTCTGTGACAAATGACCAGTTGATCTGCGTTACTTACTGCTATTTAATTTAAGATATATCTAAGGAAATAGTACACTTACTGGAATTACAGTTAAGGCATTAAATGAGAAACAAAATTACGATAATTACTTAGATATCTATCTAAGGCCAAGGTGCTCAAGTTGATGATATTCAATCTTAAGATATGTCATATTGAATTACTATTTGAACATAGGAACCAATATGTAATCTTAAGAATGTCGTGTTTCATGTTTTGTGTGCATGAATAGGATAATTTAGTGAAAATGGGCTGGAAATTCGTTTTAAGTATGTATACCGGCATTATTGATATCATTTTCGGAGTCGTGCGATTTGTGATATTTTTGCTACCCTCATTATTGTGGTANATGAATAGGATAATTTAGTGAAAATGGGCTGGAAATTCGTTTTAAGTATGTATACCGGCATTATTGATATCATTTTCGGAGTCGTGCGATTTGTGATATTTTTGCTACCCTCATTATTGTGGTACATGCTAGCTTAGTGTCAACGCGTACCACAATTCCGGAACTTCAAAAATGTCCTAAATCACATGAGTTCGATAATGACTCCAATGCATGGTCGCCAACCTGAGTGGTTTTCAATTATGATTTTCAATTTTCAACGACGCTACAATTAACGAATTCTATTGGATCAATTCTATATTTAGCTGATGTTTCCTATAATAAAGTATTTACTCTGACGAATTCTGAATCAATTTTCTGTTAAATGGGCACTTCCAGCTTATAATTTGCCTAAACGAAATCCAGGTAAACTGGTACAGTTTTTAACGGTCGGCGAAGTACGAATGATTTAAATAAAATTTTAAATTATATGGTTAATTGTGCTAGTCATTATTTTTATTAAAGCAATATTTCTTCCATTAACTACTATAAAGTAAGCTCTTATCTGTACTTGTGTATCGTATCGAAAATAATTCTATGACTGTTTTTTCATACCTATACTAACACTTACTACTAAAATGTTGTTCAATCTGTGTCCAGTTATAAAATAAGCTCTTATCTGTACTTGTGTATCGTATCGAAAATAATTCTATGACTGTTTTTTCATACCTATACTAACACTTACTACTAAAATGTTGTTCAATCTGTGTCCAGTGTTCGTCTGCACTGCTAAACTGTACTGTGTAAACACTTTGTCGAGCACTTCACTTTCTCCACTTTCACTTTACACACACACACTGATGAGAAGAAATACACGCAATTGCAGTAGATCTATGTACGACACAATGTTTTCTGCATGAAACACCTGAATTCACAAACTTTAGATTGACACACGCTGGAGTTGAAGACTTTAATTAAGTATACCATAAATTAGATTGCCAATTAGCTGCCTACACATTGGATTTGTAATATTAAAACATCTTCTAAGGGATCTTAATTAGAGAATTAGCAATATGGCACTTTTGTGAATTAAATATCTTATGAGACTCTGTGCTACCATTTAGTAAAAGGATTTCGCATGACCTACTAAATAACTGTATATAAAATATACAACATACATGAAGTAATCTACTGCAAATACCGAAATGGTACGCATGCGATTAAAAACATTTATAGGTAGAGAAAGAAGAGAAAGAATTTATAAAAAAATCAAACAAGTAACTTCAATCATAAAGCAACGTCAAGTACCATATAAACTAAATTTACTGTTAAGCTAGTACATATTACGATTATTATAAGTATTACGAAGAACAAAAAATTAATAAAAAATGCTCTTTCTTATTTGTAGCGCGTGCATACAAAATTAGTGATTTTAAATTTTAAGATAATATGCCTAGGGAGCTTCCTTCCGACACTATAATTTTATATTTTTTTAACCGGAACTGGGAGTCCAATATACGCTTTTATTACAAGGCGGTATAGGTTAGGTACGTGGTACGTACCACGACAAAATTTCATTCGTAATAATTAAACGATGAATAATGATGCATACATTAAAGAGACTGGTAACAAATTTCCTTAAAACAATAAAAATTATGCGACAACCAGTTTCAGCTTCCAGCATTTCCAGAAGAACAGAAATATGGAAATATTATAATTGCAAAAGAGTTTCGATGAAAATCTGGTTATTTTGTATATTTTGCACCTCATATGTATAG
>VNWX01002612.1:0-11740 GCA_009869905.1 Ceratophysella communis | reverse complement strand
ATTGTTTTTCAAAACTAAAATTTTAAACTTTTTTTTTCAGTTCTGATTAGCTTTTGCCTTCTCTAAGAGCTTGAGATCATGCGGCACCCCCGAATTCGCCGTAGTTTGGTTTCTACAGCTTAGATAGCACTATGGCTTGATTTTTTTCAAAAATCATAATTTTTAGAGTTTTGGGTTTTAGAAAATGTTGTAAAAGCAAATTTGTAAACAAGAGTGAGCTTAGAATTTAGAAAATAATAACCGAATTTTGACTTTTCCGATCTGTCGAGTTCTCATGGATTACAACAGCGTTCGATATACCGAATAAACCGAGATCGAAATGACTAAACTCCGAATTCTGAGCTGAGGCCCCAGAATATTGCAGATCAACCGAGAAAGCCCCTGCTTGCTGGACGTCATCACAGCCACGGAACGCATTCAAAGCATTTACATAGAAATATATAGACAGAAAGAATGCTTGGTTTTGAGGTTCTATTGTATTTGGGCATTGACTTTAGCCTCTGTGATGATCGAATAAGGCAATATTATTGTTAAATTTGATCCAAATGAAAAAAAATTTTAAGAATAAATGCCGATCAAAAACAATTATACGAGTATTCAAAATAATCGCGAATGATTAAGAAGGTGAACAATTTTAAGTGCATTGTAAGTGAATACTGTACAGGTGGTCAATGGTCATTGTTCATTTGATTTAATTCGTATACTTATTTCGTTTGGTCATTTTCATTTTGGTATGCCTGATAAATCGATACAGACTACAAAAGGATCTACCAAAGTGTATGGTGTCTAGATCTTCTAGTGAATGGATTTGAAAAATTTGGTTACGGGTTTCATGCACGGGGGCAGTGAAATAATGCTATGCCTATGTGAACGGTAAAATCAAGCATTTTTAAAGAACCTCTCCAGATGCAAAATTGTTTGGTATCGCCTCTGTGCGATCTACCGGCCATAAAAACACACCCTATCTGAAAAATCTTGTTAATCATCGTCATCATTGACAATAGTCTGTGTAGCATCAGCTCCATCACCAACCGTATGACCAGCTTCTGCAAGTTCTTTCCGTAGAGCCTTGATTATAGCATTTTTCTGAACGAGCATCTTCTTCATATTTCCATAAGCTGTGGTGGCCTGAAATTTTTGTTCCAGTTCTTTTTCTTTGAGCAGAAGATTCGACTGGACTTGGCGAAGCTTATCTTCTCGGGATTCAAGATCTTTTCGGAGTTTTTCTGTTTCTTCTTCCGCCAGTTCACGGCTTGCTGCTAATTCTTCTGTCATGTTTCTAACGGCAGCTTGGACAGCTTCCAGTTCGGCGTCTTTGGGAACCAGGCGGGATTCTTGTTGGCTTAGGCGTTGGGTCAGGGTTTCGATTTGGGTTTGGGCTTGTGAGAGTTCCGCTTTCAGGCTGGGAGTGTCTACGAGCACGACCTCTTGGTGGATTTTGGCCTGCAAAATTTAGTAATTTTGGTGGTATTCAAACATGGAATTCCAAAATTCGATGAACGAAAACGGCAATGTCAATATTTCCGAATCTGATGCGCTAACCTTATATTCTGCGACCTCCATTTCAAGCCCCTTGACCTTATCATTTAGTAAATCATTCTCTGCCTTCAGATCCGCGATTTCTCCCTTGAGGACCGAAGCTACCAACATGTCCTCCGCCGGAATGACCTGCTTCGACTGGGTCACTGTGATTGACATCCGCCCGGGTGCTTTTTCGACGTCGTCTTCGTATTCTTTGATCATATTCAGCTTTTCCCTGGACACGAATGAAACCATATTTTTTTTTAAATATCTCTGATAATCGATGTTTCATTATTGCGGCCTTTTATCGTTACCTGTCTTCCAACTCCGCAATATTCGCCGTAAGCGTCAGATGCCATTGTTCCGCTGTAGTCAACAATTGCTGGACAAGTAGAACACTTGTATGGGACGCATCGCGAAGCTCTGTCTCTACTTCGCTTTGAACAGTATCCTGCAGTGCGGTGATCATTGACCTAACCTCGTCACCCGAGTATACTTCGTCATCACGAATTCTGTAAATGTTTAATTGAAAAATCGGATTAAATTGGTATTGGTATGGAAATTAAAGCTCCAGTTTAAAGTTGTACTAGTGGTAACGAAGCTTACCTCAACGAATTTTTGAAACAATGATTAATGGACTTGAGACGCTGATTCTGTTGATATTTCGTTAATTTGAGGAGTTCTGTAATTAAATCTGAATGAACTGGATTGAGGCTGAGCGTGGAACTCTGTAAAGCAATAGAATAAAATTCTTTCAATACAACTATTTATTTAATTTTAATGCTGGTTAGTAATAAATTTGTGGGTATTTTAAGTTAATCGGCTTGGTTTAATCAAGGTAAGAGGTATTCCAACCGTTCTGGTAAGTTTTAATGTAATGCAGATACAGAAATTGTAAAAATAGTATTATTACCATTTTTGAAATTTGATCCCTAGATCGTTCGATGCACCTAATGATTGATCGAATTTAAACGACGGTCTTAGACACGTCGCCGACTCTGTGATGGATTTCGGAGCCAATCCGAAATAAATCAATTGATATTGATACCGAATATTCACAGAGGATAATTACCACTGTTGGGCATTATATGTTAGATTTTCTGGCTAGATTCACCCGATTCACGTCAGCAAAAGGCAAGTGCTGATATTCGATTTTACATGATGAAAACCCTAAAGCCTTGCATGTGGCACATATTCGACAGATTTAAGGTAAACTTACACGGTCAAAACAAACGGTATCTAGGAAACGCTTCGGTTCGGTTCCAGTCACATTCCGGTATTATTTACATAAGATAGAAAAATATATACATTGCAAGCATTTGCACGTCTTCTCTGCATATTTAAATCCAAAATCCAAAGCTCTGAAACGAAGCGTAAATTATGTAATTACAGCCATAATACTTCTGTACATGTGACGAGCATGCAGTGAAATATGTAATTGGTCAGTGTCATCACATCAGTGGTAATTATCAATTAAGACGCATGCTGTCAACCATCCTAACCACTAATTCCGTGAAGATGAGACAAGATATCAGGAATCTTGTTTCAAAGCTGAGAAGGGCAATTTTCTAATCTCAAATTTGTCTCTGACCCTCAACCTACTAATTACTTTAACTTTTACAACATCACTTCAACGCCTTTTTCATGTAATGGATAATCATTGACTTGACGTATCTCTAATCTCATTTAAATTAGTACGTGTGGACTGGTTTAAGGTTTCTATATTATGCGTTAATACGTAGCCGAAGAGGTTAATTAATTCGACAATAGGTTTTACGAAATAAATCCGCGATCGACGGTGATTTTCAATTTGCGTTGATGGAATGATTGTAGTCTCCTACTTGCGACTTCGCAGTGCCCTACGGAAATGCCACTGAAGTTTTTGAATTAACTTTAAAAATTAAAGTGAATCTGAGCGATAACTACGCCACCAGACGCTACTCAATTTCAACCAAAAAACCTGTCCCAAAACCACTTGTTTTCTCTTCCCATCATCAAAATTCATAACAATTTCTTACAAATGCATGCAACAACAGCAGCAGAGAGATAATAAATTTTCTTGATTTTGATTATCATCGCTTTTCATCAGGGTTAAGGTTGAGGTTAGGCATATATTAGTCCGATGATGAGAACTGGTAGATAACTAACTGACTTGCAACTGCATGCTGAGCACGAGATACATTCAAGTCACCTAGGTATTTACCAAATTACAGCGTCATAGAGAGTCGACGTCAACGCTATATGCAATGCAGTGCAGAATGTCGTAAAATGGTACTAATCAGTAATCAGGTCAGGTAATAAAATGCATTGAATTAGACTCATTTCTACTCCATTAAATATTTTGAGTTTTGTGTAGATAACTAACTGACTTGCAACTGCATGCTGAGCACGAGATACATACAAGTCACCTATTTACCAAATTACAGCTTCGTAGAGAGTCCACATCGACGCTATATGGAATGCAGTGCAGAATGTCGTAAAATGGTACTAATCAGTAATCAGGTCGGGTAATAAAATGCATTGAATTAGACTCATTTCTACTCCATTAGATATTTTGAGTTTTTGTGGTTAATTTTGCTATGCATTCTTACGGTATAATAGCTAAGACAGACGGTATGATTTTAAAAACGGAGGCATGTGGTACAAATTGACAGAAAAGTTTCGTTTTGCACACGGATTTAAAAAATAAATGGAACCACTTTTGTAATGCACTCAATTATTTTCAGATTCCAGTGCACACCCAAGAAGCGTGGGCTCATACGCTATATGCAATGCAGTGCAGAATGTCGTAAAATGGTACTAATCAGTAATCAGGTCAGGTAATAAAATGCATTGAATTAGACTCATTTCTACTCCATTAAATATTTTGAGTTTTTGTGGTTAATTGTGCTATGCATTTTTGTTAAGTTAATAGATAAGATGGTATGATTAAAACAACGCAGGCATAAGGCATAAATTGACAGAAAAGTTTCGTTTTGCACACGGATTTAAAAAATAAATGGAACCACTTTTGTAATGCACTCAATTATTTTCAGATTCCAGTGCACACCCAAGAAGCGTGGGCTCATCTAAATTCCAGAAATTTTATTATGGCAAAAAATTACCTAATAATATACGCCCTTGGCCGATGAATATGCATCAAAATAATACACAATCTAATCCATCGATGCCTCTGTGAATTTACCTGTTTCTACACATACTCCCGTTAAAAGAACGCCAAAAGCCAACCCAAGGCGGCTAATTACCTCAAATTACACATAGTAGTATATAATTATGCAGATAACTACTCTCGTCTAACCTGAAACCAGGTTTGACTTTGTCATTAAGAACATATGGGGGCACATGTACGTGAATTCTACCTAGTAGTAAATGGCATAGTATGGTATGGACTACCTAGCACAGATCAGAAACCCACTTAAATTGAATATACGAAATACAAGTTAGTTACATTAACTGAAATGAGGATTTTCCAATGCACGGGGGGTACTACTACGTAAAGTCTAATGTATGCATAGCGATAAAGCCACGGCACAAGGCTTTAACTGAAGAGTTTCACTATTAACATTAAGAAATGTACGGGGCTACTGCCAGTTAGGGTTCAAGTTCAAAGGGAAGATTAATATTTACCATTGACAAATCTTAAAAGTTTCGAAGCGTAACCTTCATTATCTTATAGATTTTACATTTGGGGGATTTGAAGGCTTGTTTTGTCTGTTTCCAGAATAGCGTTTAGATCCAGCCAGATCTCAGATTCGTTCCGGTTCTCGTAGTTGAAACGTGATACATTGTGTTATTACAGCATTTTAATTTGCATAGCATAAAATTTTGATTTTGTGATTTAAAATGGTTTTTAAAAGTATTCGTGAAAGTGAAACTTTTCGTGATGGAAAGTTTGCTCAAGTTTTACTTGTTAGTTTTTCCTTCATGTTTGCCTTTACGGCGTTTCAGACGACTGGCATTATTGAGGTAGGTGTAATTCGCTATTGTTTTAAGAATTTCATAGCGTCTGAGGTCTCGGAAGTGGATAATTAACAGAAGAATTATAAAAATTTTAATGTAGAGTTTACTGGGTTTAACAAATCTTATTCTCTCAGGAATCGGTGGTTAAAATGTTCATATTCGGTGAAAATTTGCAGAGGCATTAATTAGATTGTTTTATAGGTATATGAATTTTGATACCTACACACATTTCTTGGATCCGTTCTTCGAGTAATTTTAATTTATATAAAACCTGCCACTCAGTAAATTTTTTCAAACCTTTAAGTATATATTAAGACTGACGACGTGTTAGGTCCTTTTTGCAAATTTTGCTGACGGTGGAGATGGCGAAGCCGCATCGATATTTAGTTCTAAACACCTGGATGACCAATTTAATTAGTTTTCTAGACATTTTTTCCATTAATTTTATGCATAACAACGTTTAATTATTCCAGGAAACAGTGCTCCAGAGCCTTCGTCAATGAAACCCGGACATGTCAAAAACCTGGTATGGATTTTGCCCTGGAATACAATCGGACGACTGAATCATGTCCAGCAGGTTTCACGGCAGTGTCCACTTTCACCGGAAATGGCTACACGTCTCTGTCCATTATCTACGGCGTCTTCGCCGTGGCTTCTTGGATCGCACCTTCGGTAGTGGCGATTCTTTACCCAAAATGGAGTATGGTCATTTCTTCGGTGGTCTATGTAGCGTTTATCCTCAGCTTCCTATTTCCAATGACCTGGCTGCTCTACGTGCTATCGGCATTATTGGGTGCGGCTGCAGCGCTTTTGTGGACAGCTCAAGGAAGTTTCTTGAGCATTGTTTCCACGCCGGAAACTATTTCGAGGAATTCAGGGATTTTCTGGGCGATTAATCAGTGCAGGTAGCTTACTGACAACTAGTTATTTACTTAAAAACTACTTATTTTAAAGACATGAATTTGCAAATTTATTCTTATCCATTTCAGCATGTTTTTCGGAAATCTACTCGTCTTCTGGCAATTACAAGGGAAAACAGTGATTGATGCTCAATCTCGGACCAATATTTTCATTCCGTTGACCCTCGTTGGCGTCGTTGGAATTACTTTTTTCTGTTTACTCAAAAATTTACGGTAAATACGACAAAAAAGTTGTGCAGGCATTTTATACTGAAACATAAAAAATGGATACGTTTTTCAGAGTTCTACCTGAAGATTCCGATGAAAAGAAGAAGATCCAACCCGATTCTATAGTAATTCAGAAATCTGATCTAAACGAAGATCCTAAGTCGAAATCCAAGAAAATTGGCGAAGAATCCGCGTTTGACGCTGCACTTGGAGCCCTGAAGGACTCCCTCAAATTATTCGTGACTGGACACATGCTTCTGCTGTCGCTATCATCGATTTACTCGGGTTTGGAATTCTCGTTTCTGAGTGGTGTCTATTCAACAGCAGTAGGAAACACTCAATTGCTCGGAGCGGATGCTAAGAAGTACGTCGGGTTGGTTGGAATTTTGACCGGAGTTGGGGAGGTGATTGGCGGGTCACTGTTTGGGCTTCTGGGGTCAAGGACTACGAAACGCGGTAAGACCACGCAAAATTTGTTCGGTATCGGTATCTGAGCTAATTGGTACGCATTCGTTTTGATCGCAGGTCGAACCCCGATCGTTCTACTGGGAGCCGCTGTGCACATCTTGTCGTTCGCTGCGATATACTTCAATCTACCCGATGCCGCGACCCTGCGTGAAACCATGGATACGTCCTTCTTCGAAACACCTTTTGCTTCGGTAGCCCTGATTTGTGCTCTGCTCTTGGGTAAGTTTCAGTTTGAGACATAAAAAATTAAATTATTGATTTCCAATATTTTCACTGATCTTTTAAGCTTTTCAGTTTATATGCCACCATAACTTTGATAGCTTATCGACGATTTCAACCAACTAAACGCCGATTTTTATTCTTCTTTACCAGGTTTCGGCGACGCCTGCCTTCAAACTCAACTAATCGCCACTTTCGCCTCAGTCTACAAAGATAAATCTGCTGCAGCTTTCGCTATTTTCAAATTTACTCAATCGGCTGCCAGTGCTGCAGCATTCTTTTCAAGTTCCTACATGGGCATCTTTGTTCAAATGACACTTTTACTCGTGACCTGCATCATTAGCTCAGCAGCATTCTTTCTCGTGGAATGGCGAACGGGGAGATTGAATCTCAAAAATGCTGCTAGCGAAGCTTCATCTCCTGCTCCGACATCTTCAGATCGTGAATCTTCAGTAAAAACTGAAACCAGTGCCACTTCTATGAATCTATAAATCATTAAATTAACTTATTTAGTTCAATTCGTCGTAAGTCATGCTCGTAATGCTAAGCCTAATTATAAGGCTTTATTTTTAGAAAGGTGTCAATGAGAATCGGAATACAAAAATTAATCGACTAAGTCAATGCAACAATCATTGTAGTAAATAAAGCTATTAAACAAGCCATTAATTATAGGCTAAACATGATCTAATTGAGCGTTTACCTTGTTAATTTCATCCATTAACGCATTAAAACGTCAATACTGTGCTAATTACTAAAGAAAACACGAATATTCGTACAAGTTATGGTAATAAATGCAGCAGGCAGCCAATAAATCTGGAAATGTAGTCTTATGATGTAATGTGCAATTAGCAGGAATACTTCTGGATACACCAATGCCATTTATGGCTATAAATTTGGGTGTAACGCGAGAAATTAGTCTATTCCTCAAAAATTAGGAGAATGTCGAAGTTAACTGTGTTCCTGATTGGATTGGCTTGCTTGGCAGTAGTGCTGGCCCAGTATACAGGCTTAGACGAGGTAATTCAGCCTGAATTTTTTGCCAATTAGTTTATAGAAGCTTAAGCAATAGAAAACAATTTAGATTCTAGTTCTAAATCATAGATTTATCTTTAAAAAAAGCTAAAATATACATATTAAAAATGTTACGTGATTATTTTAGTCGACCGATTCTCGGAAACGACCTGCAAGACCAGCTAAACCACGACCTCCTCGAGCCAGAGATGTTGCAGCGACCTGTACCAAGAGGAATTTCTTGAAGACTTGTGGACAATTTTGTGAAGCGGTGACTTGTGACCATGGGCGCTGCCTGTGTACAGTAAGAAAATCATGGTTATTTTTGTCCTGCAGTTCGAACACTAACTACAAACTGCCGTTTTATTTTAGACACCTTTACTCAAGAAATGTGGAAAATCAAGTGATAAGAAATGCAAAAAATTAGCCAAAACTTACAATCTTACTGTAGCTAGTGCGAGAGAATGTGCTGGACCGGTCAAAGCGAGAAAGAAACCCATTTACTGTGTCGTTTACGTTCATAGCAATGAGACGACTGCGACCGCTCCTGTGGGAAGGCACGAATCCAAATCCGAACCCTGGTACCGGTAACCCACCACCAGAAAATGTCGACTTATCTCCGCAACCGAATCCTAACCCGGAGGAGGTTCCAGCTGTAAATCCTAACCCTAGCGCTGTTGTAGAAACGCCTAGTACTGGTCAATCCGAGACTGTAGCTGCTGGAAATAGAATCTAAAATTAAATAAGCTTTGATTTTAAAAGAATATAATTTCTGAAGTTCGAAAAACTTAAAATAATGAGCAAAACAATAAGTCATGAGCTTGCACGATTGGTTTTTAAAGAACTTTATTGTGACGATTTTCAATTCTTATCAAGTTAACTCGCTAATTAATTATAAAGTTAAACTGTGAGTTGAAATTGCATGTTCATGTATAACGATCTTGTTATCTCGACTTTGTTATCAGCATTGAGCGACGAGATGGGTCCAGTTCCTCAGCATCATGGACTGAATTCCAGTTCGTCGTAGTCATTCAGATCATTGAGATTGGCCACATCTGCTTCCGCTACTCCATCAGCCAGTGCAGAACCGTCAAAAGACTCGTCGTCTTTGACGTTCATAGATGCACAATGATCCAAGTACCCGTCATCGCAGACTTGGTACCCCAATCCATTGTAGCTCTTCTTCTTGGTTCTGCGCGTACCCTCAGGCGCTGGAAGCCCCGCTCGGCGATTTCGATCTTCGATCGCCTCCCTTTCACGGCGTGAAACTGAACCTAAGAAGACATCAAGTCAATTCAATTCAACATTGTAAATGCTATTCATGTATAGGTTCTAGTCTAGAACGCAAAACTATAAAAATATGGTGATCGTGAGCTTACGTCTAGTTGAGCCACCCCGAGGTCCTGCGCCCATACGACCTCTTCCTCTATTCCCTCGCCCGTCTCCGGAACCGTTAGGATAATTGGTTCCACGGAAGTCCGTACGGCGTTCAGCAGGTCCAGTTCCAGCCATTCCACTCGCAGATGTTCCTGATTCGGAATACTGCCCGCTCGAGTAAGATTCCGTTTCATCACGCATTCCAACTGCATAGCGAGCAGGCCCAGCCCGTGATGATGGTCCAGCGGCGACTTTACTAGAATTTTCTGTTTTGATTTTCATGTTGCTGAAAACGTATACAATGTTTTGTTTAAAATTGTGATTCATGGTGGCATTTGATACTTGAAAAATATGAGAGCATAAACAACAGAAACAAAATTAAAAATTGGGTCGACTTACTTGAAACCTTGGATAAGCGGCTCAACGTTCTTCGTACCCGGATTTTTTGGCTCGACGTAGCCGTAGCCTGGAGCTTCATCGTAATACTTGAACCCTTGTCCGAGTGGTCGTTTTCCTTTAGCCCTTGCCTTCGTGTAGAAATTTTGGAATTCCTCCTGGTAAACTTCCTGTATATTCTTTGCAATGTCATAGTAGGATTCACCAGGTCGAAGAGCACGAACTGGAATTTGGTTCACCGTGATCATTTTGTACATGTGCCGATAAGCATAGACTTGGATGTCAGTATCCACGAAGTACTGAATAATTTCTTTCCTTGGAGGAATCCGGTAGTCCTTCTGCCTAACAACTTTGAACGACTCCAACTTGTCAATTTCGCTAAAAATTAAAGTAATAAAAAAACTTGACACGTCAACCAGTTGGGTTACCATTACCGGTAGTTGGTAGTGTGCAGTGCAGTAGTGGTTGGAGTTCTGATTGATCTTGGATCATCCGTGAAAGTTCATGTTCATTGCATTCACCTCTCTCATCTTATGCTATTGCTAATTGCTACAGGTCATAGTGAGAAAAGTGGGTACAATAGGCTTCTATTGCTAATTGCTGTAGGTCATAGTGAGAAAAGTGGGCACAATAGGCTTGTAAATTCTGCCATACATATACAGGCGTAAGTACACAGAAGTGGATGCAATTAACTATAAACTTTGTAGTAAAGTTTTCAAGGGCGGGGCGGGGCGGGGGGGGGGGGGGGTGGGGGTTTGGGGGCATAGGGCGGGGCGGGGCGGGGGGGGGGGGGGTGGGGGTTTGGGGGCATCGCGCAAAACGCATGGCTGCCGCCTGCTAAGCTGTCAGCTGTTAGCATGGACATGGAGATAGAGGTTAATTTTTCCGAATGGCCCAAGATCTGAACTCCAGACGACAAAAACTTGGACCTCCGGTAAAAATTATGAGTTTTTCGTAACCACCTCCATGCTCAACAGTGTACAGGATACACAATGATACATGACTTTCTAAAAAGCTGAAACTGAAGGCTTTTGTGTACTTAAGATTAGCAAAAATAAATACTTACTCGGTGGTCGATTTATACGGAGCTCCGTTGGCTTCCCGTTCACGTCGCTCCCCTCCTCTTTGTTTGCTGTCCATCCTGATTGTTTGTGAAGCTTGGTAGTTGACGACAAAAATTAGTTGACCTCTCTGTCACCTGTCACGTCTAGCTCCTGCACAACAAAAATTAAGCGAATTTCTGAAGTTAGCAACGCAACGGAGATCCAGTCCAGCAGCAGTAGTGTGACGACGTCCTTCTCCTCCGAGTGTGGTTTGTAGACTGCCGCGTGCGTCGTTCCCCGCTACAAAAACGATGTACAGCTGCTTCCAAGTCGAATCGCACGAATAGATGGCGTATCCGTTGCATAACGAAACGGTGAAGGACGCCGCCGTCGTCGTCGACGTTCAATTCGTTACGTAGCCATTGTTGTAACCTCGGTTGCCGTACCCAGGGTGTCTTGACAACGATTGTTTACTGGTCTGCGCCCAGTAGGGTGGTGCCAGGGTGATTGGACTTTGTTTGTTTGTTTGCTCCTTCCCCCTTATACGGGTGGTTTCACTAGTCAATTTTTATTCGTAAATCACTGGGACTTTTGTGGAGACGATTTGTTTACGCCTTT
>VNWX01002611.1:0-11742 GCA_009869905.1 Ceratophysella communis | reverse complement strand
ATTCACAACAATAGCATGACATCAGTAGAGAATTTTGAACAATAAGAAAGTCGAAATGTGTAAGACAATAGTAGGTATACAATTTCAATATCCACAGGGATTGTCACAAGGGACAGTCATCATCGTGTCACACTTGCTCTTGAGAATACCCGCAAAGTCAGTACGTTTGATTCCGAAAGGCCAAGCGGGTAGTTTGGGATAAATCGGTTTACCCAGAGCATATGCACCGTAATATATACCGCACCGCAACCGTTACGGTGCATATGCCAGACCCTGGCACATCTGGCAATTATATACCGCCTGTTCACAAAGTAACTAAAGTTTACATTAGCAGGAATCTGATTGAACTGTTTGATTGTAGACGGAAAGCTTCAGCTGCCGACCTGGATGACGACTGGCGCCGACCCTAATCATAAGCATTGTGATTCTTTTTAGAAACTTCAATCATTGTCTGCATTAGAGACACTTCCGGTCAGCATACCTACTTGACCTCGAGCTTCGTTTTATGGAAATTTAATACTCTGTAAATAACTGTATTAATAAATACTTTGATTCATATCTATATTTACCTTATCACTGCACTTTGTACGCAAAACTGCAGAATAATAAAATAAATTCTAGGTTCAAAATATAGTAATATTGAAACGTGTTGAAAGTGCTCATCCTAGGCTTCTTATTTCCATCGGCTAATGTTAAACCTGTCTGTGAACTTATAAAGCAGGATAATTGATATTTGTTTGATTATTAGCCAATGACTGTATCATTTTTGACAGCCAGCCAGAGCGTCTAGGGTATAAAGGGGTAAACGTGGTTTGGATTGAGCTTTAGGCGTGCATCTATCTGTAAGAGCTAAATATTGATCTTGGTAATTGACAATTTATTTTATATTGACTTGGGAATACAGAATGAACAGATTGTTGATTGCATTAAGACATGAGACTTGCCCTTAGTCGATCCATATTATGTGAATTCAGTTGGGATTGGAAATGCAACGGATAAAATTGGTAATAATGTAACGCTCAATTCTTTTTATCGAAAATCAGTCTGGCCTATGCGTTGACATCCCTACTCCTAACGTAAATTGAATGTACATTTTGTTTTGAAATAATACTGAAAAATAAATGTCTAGTAAAATAAAATAAAAGTCCAGCTCTCAAATTCTAAATTACAGTATACGTATTACAAAAATGGAGTTGGGCTTGGGATCAATGACCTATTTTTAGATGGGAGGAACTTGTTTTCAGGATATTTGCATTGGTGTCCGGAGGTTAACAATCGTTTTCCGGAATATATAACTATGTTTATTTTGAAATATTGGTGGTGCAAAGGCAAACACTTGTAATTTCCAAATATTGACAAACCTATAATTTGTTTAATATTTGAGCTTTAACTTTAACTCCTAACCTCGGCCTAGCAATCAATTCATGGGATTTCAAAATCAAAATACATATGTCTAGCATCAAACTATACCATAAGCATATTATTTAGCCTATCAAAACATTTAAAAATACAGCTGAAAACAATTCTAGCGGTAAACCTTTCTAATGTAGGTACCTAACTTAATGCATGGGCAATGGGCAATTCAATAAATACTTCCGATTTTTCAAACTTGATTTTCCAGGACAGCACACAGGTGCAAAATCCTGGTTCAGTACATTTCTTACGTGCAGTTCACGCATTCACGATTCACGATGCTGACCAAATCTGAACTCGAACTTGTGATCAGTGTAATAAAATTATCCGAAAAACTGGGTTTGCTTCCATTCTGCTGGGATAAAAAATCATTCAGTTTAAAAGTGACAAATTCTATTTTGAAAACTGCTATAGTGGTTTCAGTGTCGATTGCCAATATATTTTACCTAATATTCTTGATTTATCAAATCCCAGTAACATTTACGAACACTAGGACGCGGTCAGGTCTCGACGATATACTGTATCATTCAATTGGTATCGTAGCGTCCATTGGAGCGACGCTGTTTAAATGGAGCTTATGGTCATCAAAGCATGAGCTTATGGCATTGGTCAATAAAACGATTCAGCTCAATTTTCGGATTGGTATGTTCTGTGCAAATTAGTGGATACACTGCTGATAATTTATTTCAAATTGTTTTAATTCTCAGGTCAAATCTACTACGGAAAACAATATTTAGACCCCTGTCGACGTGAAAAGTATTTCCAGGCCGCCGCATCAGCAATTGGAATCTGCTGCATTTTATTCTGTGTCGCTACCATTTATAATATGGAGAAAGCATTCAATCTTCATGCGTTAGTACCTGTAAAATGGCGGAGCTGCTTATCAACAATTATTATATGCTTCGCGGAAATTGTATTCAAGGTGGACTTACTCCTGCCAATCGCTTTCATCTTTGTAACTTGCTTCTTGTACTTGTTCAGCATCACGTTCTGGCTAAGCAAAATTTGGTAAAACTTTCTGAAATTATTAATTAGGCATCGTTGTTGATCGACATCTATATAAATTTTAAAATTATAATTTAGTGTCGAATGGCCAATAATCACTCAAGTCACGAGGCGACCGTGCTTGACCCGATGCATCAAGATTTACCGATCTCTGCACATCCTCAATACTATTTCGACACGCGTCTATGGAAAAATAATTATACCATTCTACAAAGTTCTCTTCGTTGTAGCCGTAGCTGTACTTATATTTGGAGGCATACGATTTAGCAAAGTTCTAGATACTTTTTCAGCAGCATTTCTAATTCTAACGGTTTTGAATTGGCCAATCGAAATGATATTGACGCTCAATGTAATGGCTGGTCTTTCTCAGTATTCCAACCAGTTAGTACCGAATTTGGAAAGGCTTTTCATTCGAAAGCAAAGAATTGTTCAAAAATACTATACTCAGCATCTTAATTCCTGTCAGCCCATTCGGTTTCAACTCGGAAGCTTGTATCCCATGAGACGTAATGCTAGCCTACGAATTGCGGATTATGTCGTTAATATGGCCAGTTATTTACTCGTAACTATAAACTAAATAGATATCGTACCGCTCTATAATTTATTCTCAATGAACGTACTAAGGTAATACGTCCTTGCCGATTTTATATAACCATATTTCACAATTTTCCGATTTCAAATAAATACACGGATTATTTTTTAAATTTTGAATTGTTAAAGGTTAAGATTTACGTGATTTTGATCGTAAATATTAGAAAATTGTAGCAGGATTTCGTTTTAACTTGACACCAATAAAATAATGCGACTATATTACTGCTTCAAGGCCTACAACCAATAGGAACACTATTATTTAAGAAATTCTGGAATATTCCAACCAACTCGAGAATATCTATACTTATATGCAGTGATTTTAAATATTGTTATAATATAATTTTAATGCAGCGATATGAATACGGAATTTAGCTTAAAATTCAATTCGTTCAGCCTTGGAAAGCCCAAATCTTGCTGCTACTTGTTTTTGTAATTAGAAAGGAGTCGCCCTTCGCCCTATTTTCCGAAATTCTAGATTGGAAATCGCCCATCGCCCTATTTTGAGAAATATGTAATCGGGAATCGCCCTATTTTCAGAAATATGAAATCTAGAATCGCCGTGTTCGCACTTTATTGTTATTTATATAGGTAGGGGAAAATGCCTGGAGCCGTTATCAAGTGAAATGCAGCTCTCGATAAAATCAGAATAGAATTTATTTGCCTGATTCTTTCATTGTAACTCGCAATACTCTATATAATATGTATATAATATTATACACTCTATGTATGCATAAAACTCGAATGGTACCTGTTAATACAAACGCGGGTAAAGGTACCCCTGCTGTCATTCATGAGGATTTAAAAACCGTTGACTCATTGGACATCAAAATAAACCCCACCAAAAATAAAGCATATAAAAAGCCAGTATGTGTGTATATGTAATGTATTAGAATTTTCAAACAAAGAGTTAGCAGGTATGCGTTTTTCATTCAGAATTATTATTCCCCGTCAGCTTTCTATTTCATTCTACGGAAATCCTATGCTAATCAAGCCTAAATAAGTCGGAGCCCAGGTATACACGCAGAGCACTTAAATTTTTTTTGTACACCAGTCGGAACGTCATCCTGCTTCCGGTTCTAACCCTTCCTATTTTTTTTTAAATCAAATGTCCGGTTCGTTTCAGAGCGTGCCCTCCTGTTCCTCTTCCATACATTAACAATGGGGTGAGTGAGACGCGGCATCCAGTATTTTTGGACTCGCTTTTTCCCTATTGAGTAATATATGGAAATACCGATTTGTCTGTCGGTTAGTTCGCTGCATTTAATAACATCCATGTAAAAGGAGAAACGAGGCCTACAGTTATTACGGATTTAGAAAAAAATTATGTATTAATTGATTGTTTTAACATTTTTATTTAGCACACTGCTATTCGTATCACATAAAATCTTATTTGTGGCAATTAAAGAACATGTTTTGTTATTGAGACAAAACATTAAACAATTGTGCCCACGGGCAGCTAACGACATTAGCCAGTAGTAGTAGTATTTTTTTTCGAGCATACAAAAAAAATCTTATTACCAGAATAGATACTCAATGATAGCAGGGCATGAAATGTCCGTATGTGTATGTGTAGGCCAACGGTGCTGTTCAAGATAATCGGGAAATGAAATACTTTACTTTTCTATAATGCTTGAACCAAATAAGTCCCCTATATGCGTCCAGCAAATATTTTCGCCTGTGATTTTGGTAACTATCTGTGCATCTTTATATTAAAGCCCGGAGATGGACCCAGTTGGCACCATTTATGCCTAAAGATAAGTATCGCGATCACTCAAAACTGCGACAATCGCCGCAAACTAATTTTAACCCCGACCTATTATGGATGTAGTCAAATTTAAAGGTTTGGCAAACAATTACAAAAAAAAATACAGTTACAACTTACAATTGGTTAGAGCGATAAACACTCGTGCATTCATAGACCAGGTAACCTTCTAGTTTCATTGTTTTTATTAACTCTTTTTTCACTCCGTACCTGAGCATTCCTCACCTGCTGCTAATCCCGAAATTAGGAGACTAGCCTAGTGCAACCAACGATGCAGGTATCCAGGGTTTTTTTTACCAGTTCCACTCATTTTCAGCTTGTTATAAGGTTTCTCCTGGTTGTACTCGTGCCGTCGTCGTTGTTGTCAGGATCATAAAATATTATCTCTGCTTGTCTCGTAAAGTCCTGCCCAATTCCAAAAAAGCTTCGAAAGTCATGCTTAATTTTGCGTGCAACCCTCCTGCTCTCCAGCTTAACATCCTGTTCAATTCATTCCCCATGTAATTTCATTTGGATTTCCATATGTCTCACTTCCAGTTTTTAAAGGAACTAACGCATTTCGTTGCTCAGTCACCATTACCGTTGGATTGGGACTGGAAGCTCAAGGAGTCGGACTGATTAGTGTGACAGTGTTTAGAACAATAGGAATCACTATTTTTGCATCCCGAGTCTGTGCAGTGCTTTATCAATGGCGTCAATCACTGTCAAGCGTGAATTCAATAATCTTCAATGGTATATTGTGGCATATTGTTATATGTAACCTCACAAAATGCCTGATTTGGACAATACTGATATTAACACAAAGTACCAGTTCTTCAGTGCCGAATTCTGACTGACCCCAAGAACCTGCCAAAATGGTTATGACCCTGAATTTGGATTACTGGGAAACGCTCTCACTCAATGCCGGTTGTAATTTGTATACGAGTAAATTTCGCCTCTGTGTTCTAACCGTCCGGCTTGTTCACGAACAACAGAAACAATTGACCGACGCCAAGGGTAATACCACAACCAGTGCACCCAAAGAAGCAAACAATATCGGCCTTAAGGAATCCACGTCAATAATGTACTTCAGGGAGCGGGACAAGCCGCTCGTTCCAGTGGAAGCGTTTCTGGCCACGTCCGTGCCAAAGCTGCTTATTGGCGGCTTAATTATTTTCCTCAATGTCATGGCCATTATATCGTTGATTCGGAGTAATCGATGGATCTCGGCGCGTGCCAGAGGCTGCTACGTCCTACCCCAGACAACCCAAGGACTTCTTCATAGCCTCTTTGTGAGCTACATGGCGCTGGGTATCCTCACGGTCTACTCCCAAATTTCCTTGTCAACATTTCTGCTCGGCGATTACCGAATCGTGGATGAGCAGGACAAGGAATGCCTAGTGGTCAACAGTATCATGCTGGGTTTATCACTGGCAATTGCTCTGCATTTGGTGTCCCTCGCCGTTGATCGGACACTGGCGTCTTATCTGACTTTCCAGAAGTATTCTGCACGATCCCGTGGCACTGGCCCACTCTGGCTTCTGTCCATCTGGCTCCCGTCCATCATGATGGCCGCGCTTCCGCTCTCCGGCTGGAAAACTGGCTTCCGGTTTTGTATCTTCTTGCATCAGTTCAACGACGACTACTTGCGTTTTGTGGGCTGGTTCTGGTTTGCGACCGTGCTGGCAATGCCTGTACTTTACATCGTTTTTCTCATATTTCTCCGCCCGGATCGTGAAGAAGTCGTGCTTTACCGTTGGCACCGGAAACTTCAGTCCCATCACCGCCTTACATTCTTCCTTGTGCTCGCAGTGAACATTTTGTGTTGGGGTCCATTCCAAGCTTTTCTACTTCTTGTGTGCCAGTCCTGCCCTTACAACCAGCTCGCGAACGGCGGGGAAATGCTGGAATACCTTTTCTTACTCGCTCTACTTCCCAGCATCATTATCCCACTCATTTTCTCAGTTCGTTCAAGCTTCGTTGAGAAATGTCTTCAACGCCTTGCCCACTGTGTCATGTTCGGTGGGGAAGGGTATGGAGCCTACGCCGGACATGGCTTTGAGACCAAGAATCCCCTCAGTCAGACCACGAAGTCCCCGTTATTCTTCATTGACGAATATGTAGCGTCCACTACCGGTTCCGGTGGCTCCACCTCCAGCAATGGTCGCGGCGAAAAAGGCGGCCGCCGTGGCCGTGGACATTCCACCACTGCCAGCCACGGCAGCAGTTATAATGGAGGCACGCTGCGTACGACCGGAACCCCGCCCCATTTCTTCGTGCCTCATTACCTGCCCAAAAGTAACAACGACGGAACTAAACAAGGGCCTCCGAGTCACTCAAGCCGAGAAATCAAAGGTGTGAATTGCTCTAATCTCAAGTCAAGCTTCAAAAATAAATATGAAACTTACTACAGTACCATAGCCGAGCCCAAGAACAGTGTCACTAATAATGATAAAAGAAAATTGAAGAACTTGAGTGCCTATTTAAATCCAGGTGTCACTGGAGATAATGGAGAGGAGCACGTTTACGACAGCTTGGATTCAGATAGTAAATACGGGTTTCCGATTCTTCCGCCGTTGCCAACAAATGTGCATGGGACTAAAGATAAGAATAAAAGTAGAAATAGGCCACGGTGATTAAAATGAACTTTAATTCCACATAAAAGCTTTGAAAATGGAAATAGCGTGTTTCTTTTGCTCGTATTTAAATTTTAAAATCTCTGAAGATTAGCAAGAAAAAATGCAGATGAAGTGGCATCATTTCCTTAGTGTCGTGTCTCGTGTCGTGTGTGGTAGAGATTATTAGTCAAATAAAAAAATATATAATCTTTTAGTATGTGTTTTTACACTGTACATTGTAATACTGTGTATTGTTGAAGGAATGTAGGCGTCGGGCCTAAATAACAATAAGAAACCTACCTAGAATTTTCGTATGTATAAAAGACTGGCTCTTACCGGCTTGTGTCTGTTTAATATAGCTTTTTTGATTACAATACAACAACTATGCAATATATGTAGTACGTACAACAATAATTATTGTTACAAGTTGGCTACATTTACATTTTATATGTTACGAGTTACGATGTACAGTGAAGTACCTACACAAGCCTCCTATAGCAGAGAATACTTATCAGTGCATTATTTTGTATGATACCTTATAAGTTTTATACATTTTACATTTATGACCATTCTTATTAAAGGAGACTGACAACAATTGAATGTGTGCCAAGCCTTTTCTGTTGAATAGTTTTTTCATGTTCAATTTTTTTATGTCTACGGTGAAGAACATGAGGAGTAACGAGATATTGTGGCTTGAAGCCAAATTATGTAGGTATCAGATGTAATGGATCGATGATGCATATATGCATTCGGTTTTTGATTCGTAAGATTTGAAAGGTGGGTGGAATTTCGGCGTTTAGAATAATGAATGTATGGCATGCGCTTTGGCAGAAATAGGAATTACGTTACGATAGGAATATATCATTCGAAATATTCAGTCTTTTTGACTAAAACACTCTATGCTTATGGCGTTGTTTTGAAAATGAATTAAAAAATATTAGAAATACAGAGCTATTATTTTAGCATTTGAACCAAGAATTTGGAATTTGACGCAGATTTTGTCGTAGATAGATACTCTACATTCAAAGGTATTAAAAATAGAGATAACAGTGCTAACCAGAGCATGGATTTGGCCATTTTCAGTTCCGGTTGCCGCTCCACGATAAGTGACTCCTGAAAAGTCCAATTACACAATTTTCTTACTTTGCGAATTTAGGTAGGCATAAGCATTACAGCTACAAAATCACGAGCTTAAAAATAAAAATACTGTCTAAAATCAAATTCTAATATATATTTTCCATCGCGTTTTACGCCATTTTCAACCCTTAAATTCCATATTTTTAGAAAATATTGCACAGAAAATAATGGCCACAGCAATTTATACAAGTTTTTGAAAATTTAACGTATTCAATCTTTAAATAAAGCACTTTTTCCAGTATTCGCCCATCTCCTACGTGATATATTTCTATTCCGTGACATAAGATAAATCACTAGTAATCTTGTTATACTACGGACGAAAAAATACATCCGCCGGTCATTATTACCAAAATCTTCTTATCCGAATCACGTCTCCGCATAAGTACAGCATAGCGTCGTCGTCTTAAGAGAGGCTTTAAATTTTAAAGGGGGGTTTCTTCCTTCATCCCTCTAAAGATTGTAGGTTAGGCTTACGCAGAGATGAATTATACTAGGTACTCGTTTTCTTACTTACAATAAGTAAGCACACCTGAGATGCTGTTCGTAAGAAACGCGTAGGGTTGGGAGACTCGGAATTCCTTTTAGCTTTAAAGCCTCGTGTGGCTTGCCTATGGGCTTCGAAACTTCAACAATTGACTTGGTGCATTTCCTTCGAACCTCGACCAGCCACATAAAGAATGAAAGAGTCAAAAAATCACAGCGAAGTTAGTTAGCAGTAGTACGTCTTACACACCACACTGTTATTTCTTAATGCTCTCAAATTCTCAAAGAATTTGACTTGACACAGAAGAGGAATCTCGTCAGGCTGGTCAATCAACAAACTGGCTAGGGAAAAAAAGTTAAACGAGATCAGTTCATCCATTTGTGCAAATCCAGGTGTCTGTCTGTGTGCGAATCGGCACAAACGGAACGTAAATCAGTTGCATTGTTGTAATTTGTGAATGCCTACCTGAATTTAACTAAATATTCGGCATTGCAAATAAACGTGGCTTGAAATACATGCAGTGTTAAAAGTTAAAACAAATACACAGAATTAAAGGCTAGCTTAAAAGTGTGCCGTGTCTGGCGTGTAGGTGTCACGAAGAGAAAATTCGTAGTTCGTTTTGTCAAAAAGTTGTTTTTCACAGGGGTATTGTGTTTCCCGTGTTTGGGTCAAGGAACCTCAGTATGGTCACAACAAGCTAATTTAGTGCTAAAAAATCAAGATTTTAAATGGAAATGTAGACATTTTTGGAATTGAAAATTGACCAGTGTTGATCGGAAATGCCAAGTAGAAATTGACGCGTCATCTGATTACACATATCGATTCTCAAATTGTATAAATTTGCTTCTTGGACTTCAAACGCACAAAATGACATCAGAATTCGAAAGAATTAAAAGCCTCTGCCTCAAGCGTGGGGATTTGTGGGAGGACCCTGAATTTTCAGCAGTGCAAACCTCGGTTTTCTATCATCAGACTCCACCCTTTCAATTTGTATGGAAGAGACCGAAGGTAATTGACATTGGAGAAATGGAATTTGATAAATTACATGCTGGGTCATTGGAAAATACGAGAACCGTGAAAAATTTGCTGTCAATGGATTTTGGTGTAAACATTCCTGGGGGTTGGTCGACTCGATGGTCTGCCAAAGCGTTTCCAATGGTTCAATGTTCAGTAAAGCCGCAGGACGTGTTGGGATTCTTATGAATTTGATGCCATCGGCAGGTGCAATAATGCCATCAGTAGACGCATCAATACTACAGAAGATATAAGCTATATTTTATCACAAATGATTAATACTGAGGCTTAGGCCAGCATCTGTAGTGTCCAATCCTGCAAAATGCGCTTTCAACATAATTAGATTATAATAAGGCTGCAATCGAAAAATCACATAATTATGCGCATTTGATATATGAATCGAAGCTACACAACAATGCGTGTAAAAATTTGACGTTTTTATGTTTTATTATTTATTTTTACGCCTATGACCAGTTTGCTGGACTTATAAGGGCATAGGCTTGGAGTGAAGGAACCCAGGTATTTTTATTTGCCAAAGATAGACAGTATATGTACCGGCACTTCCTCGTTCCCGTCGTCTTCCTGCGCCTGGTTACATTATTGTAATGAGGTAATACAAAGTACAATAATAAGCACCCTCCGAGCACTTGAATTACAGGAACCGAGGAAGTACTCTTAACAAAGTACAATTTACAATTTATAAACAAGTCCTGAGCCCCCTGTTGTTTCGATACCGCGGATGCGTACCGACATAATGTAAACCTGCCTCGGGTTACCTCATGATGAATACAGGAAAGTAAAGAATATGCCCTGCAGATGCTGTCAGATCATGTAATTTTTCTAATATTAGTAAAAGAGGATGCAAATAACGCTTCTATTGTTGGCGGACGCATCGACTTCGTGGTGTATTCTAATGGTACGGGACTAGTCATTAAATTAGTATTGTTATAGGCATAGCATAGCTAAAGTAATTGTGTATCTATATGTGCATTTGTGTATTAAATTCGAATGATTGACATAATTTGGAATTGCTATATTTTGTTGGTTTGATTCGCAAGTATTTTGAAGTTTTGACTCAGAATTTTTAGCGTAAACGTATTTACAAATGCATTTAATTGGTTATAGAGCTGCGTCATTGATTAAAAAATACACTACACCGAAAATACTTTTAAATTTGAATATATAAGCCTACCTGATTAACACATCATAATCAATCCCTACCAGAATTCAACTAAGCAATAGGAACAGCAGAGGTCAAAGCTTTAAGACTTTTAATTATGGCATTGCATTTCGATTTGAATTCAATTTAAATAGAATGCTTGCTTCCTACCTTGTCAAGGACTTCCCCGTAATGATAATTAAAATACTTAATCTCAATCATTCGAAATGGAAACGAATGAAATAGAAATCGAATTGAAAGAATTGATTGACTGGTTTAATAATAGGGGTGTTTCTAGCGATAGAGGTGTTCGGTTCAATAGGCTTATGGCTTCTGTTCATTGCCTAGTGAAAGTTCTGCAGGATTTTTACAGCATAGCTATGTTTAGCGCAGTGGACTGAATTAATTTTACCGATGCTAGGCTGTGGTAATCCCATGACTTGCACTTGCATATCATTTTGAATTAACTGATGCTGTCCGAGCGAGCTCTAACGCAGTGGCCAATGAAATATGTAATTTGCTCCGATTTAGAATTGAATATGCAAATGGATTCCTAAAACTCGTGGCCCAAAAATAAATG